>CABFOV010003496.1:45076-64955 GCA_902141375.1 Timema poppense
AAAAAAAAAAAGTAATTAATAATGATAAGAATAAAAAATATCAATAATAACAAATAACTAAAGCGTGGTTAACAGCAGTAACAATATGCAAAACATAAATCAGACTATTGTAAATTTAGATATTTTAGGCAGAACCTCTTAATGATAAATTATTTATATGACATTTCGTTAAAAAAAAACTCTCAGAGTTAAGCTTTTATTTTATAATATAAGTCGAATTCGACAAATGTAGAATTGGCGTTGTGGATAAAACGACATATATGGCTTGCCTTATAAGAACTATTGAGAAAAAATAATTTTGGTCTACGAGAAGCCTGAAAAGGGATATGAACGCCTACATGATCAAGGGCAAATTTGCAATAAATTTTGATATTGAAAATATTAAAAGCAAAAAGGGCATCACAATAAAGTCCACGCGAGAAGACCCATCTTGAATATTTGTTTATTAACACAAATGGGGTACATATAAGGAAAGCAGAATAATAGAAAGTGTACCTGAATTTGCGTGGAGGGAGATGTAAGATCATATAAGAAATACTACTTGAGTACACCTGGGTGGAATTTGAACCTTGACACCTCCGTTTCTGGGAGACCAGATTATATGATACTGATGTAGTTTTCTGCCTGCTCACCGGTGTGGATAATTAACACCTTTGTTGAATGGTGTCCTGGAAACTCGTCTAAATGGTATTTTTAAGTTTTAATAAGATTAAAACTAATGTAAAAAGCAAATAAATACTGAATGAAATAGTATTGCTTATCATGATTTGAATTTTTTTTTTAATGTGATGTTCCTATGGCTGTAAAATTGATTTTCTATCCTTTCTCTAAGTGAATCTCTCCTTGATCCATGCCCTTAGATTAGATGGTTCAGTTTGAGGATAGCTTAGGAAGGCGTGTTATAGTAAAACTAAACTATGAAAACAATTTTACAGCCTCTATCATAGTTTATATTTGTAGATACTATACATTATTATGAAACATGATTTTAAAAATCGTTTGAACGCACTATTATTACTATTTTTTAAATTATATTATGAACATGACTTACACGTTGCAGTATTTGAAATATTTTCTATCAAGAAAATAAGTTTTATTTTCTATTCGTGCCTCTTGGCTTGTGGTCAGCAGTGAATGCAAATGGGGGTGTAAATAAACTATATAGAGTCCACTTATGTTACTTGTTTTGTTAATTATATAGATATGTGACTAACAAATTATATTTAGTTTCTTTGAACTATTTATTTATTCTGAACCAAATAACATATCGGAATATGGCAGGGAGTACATGAGATATTAGAGGAAGCAAGACTGAGATGGTATGGACATGTAATGAGGAGGTTGGAGTACATGAGATATTAGAGGAAGCAAGACTGAGATGGTATGGACATGTAATGAGGATGTTGGAGTACATGAGATAGTAGAGGAAGCAAGACTGAGATGGTATGGACATGTAATGAGGATGTTGGAGTACATGAGATAGTAGAGGAAGCAAGACTGAGATGGTATGGACATGTAATGAGGATGTTGGAGTACATGAGATAGTAGAGGAAGCAAGACTGAGATGGTATGGACATGTAATGAGGATGTTGGAGTACATGAGATAGTAGAGGAAGCAAGACTGAGATGGTATGGACATGTAATGAGGATGTTGGAGTACATGAGATAGTAGAGGAAGCAAGACTGAGATGGTATGGACATGTAATGAGGATGTTGGAGTACATGAGATAGTAGAGGAAGCAAGACTGAGATGGTATGGACATGTAATGAGGATGTTGGAGTACATGAGATAGTAGAGGAAGCAAGACTGAGATGGTATGGACATGTAATGAGGATGTTGGAGTACATGAGATAGTAGAGGAAGCAAGACTGAGATGGTATGGACATGTAATGAGGATGTTGGAGTACATGAGATAGTAGAGGAAGCAAGACTGAGATGGTATGGACATGTAATGAGGATGTTGGAGTACATGAGATAGTAGAGGAAGCAAGACTGAGATGGTATGGACATGTAATGAGGATGTTGGAGTACATGAGATAGTAGAGGAAGCAAGACTGAGATGGTATGGACATGTAATGAGGATGTTGGAGTACATGAGATAGTAGAGGAAGCAAGACTGAGATGGTATGGACATGTAATGAGGATGTTGGAGTACATGAGATAGTAGAGGAAGCAAGACTGAGATGGTATGGGCATGTAATGAGGATGTTGGAGTACATGAGATAGTAGAGGAAGCAAGACTGAGATGGTATGGACATGTAATGAGGAGGTTGGAGTACATGAGATAGTAGAGGAAGCAAGGCTGAGATGGTATGGACATGTAATGAAGATGGAAAAAGAGAGGATGCTGAAGAAAAGGTTGGAAATGAAGTATGTAGGATAAAACTGCAAGGGAGGCCAAGAAATTAATGGGAGGGGTAGTTGACAGAAAGTGTTCAAGAGAGAGGAGAAGAATGGAAGAAATTAAAGGAGGAAGAGTGGTGGAAGAATAGAATAAGATGAAGGCATTTTACTAAACTGACCAGGCCACATGCTGGAAACAGTTGATGATGATGATGATGATGATATGACCTACAAGCTAAGTTCCAAAACACAAACAAAACACAATCTCTCAGCCATAATTTCATCACTATGAACAAGAAAGCCTCAACTTGGCCAGTAATACATGTTTTGGTCAAGTCAGGAGCCTGACCAGGCCCCTTCGTTCAATGGACAGACATGCTATTGACTAAGCTAATGTGTCATCAAACATTGATACTTTAAAAACTCACTTCAGTGGCCAAATGGTCTAAGTTGTCACTCTCGTACTAGACTCGCCTGCTAAAAATGAAGATATCAGGATTCGAATCCAGCTTGGGTCTACTGAGAGTGGTTTTACCTAAATGGTTTCCTACTCTTCTTTCATGTGAATGCGGTTATATTACCTATAAAATAATCCTTACTTCCTAAGCCCTACCCCAATAGAGTGATTAACATATATGTGTATAACCTGAACAGGTAGCAAGACGTGGTGGTTATATATAGGGGTCTGTGTGCATATTAAATTTATTTGGTCGTTCAAATGAACCAGGAAACAATATCAATGGTTATATTTAATGTTGACATCACTTTACAGGATTTCTTTATTGACTCCTATATTGTAACCTATGATTCAGCGCCAGTAATGTTGTTATCAGCAACGTGTCCTAATTTAATTAAAGAAAAAAACACAATTCCGGAATCAATTCATTGCTTCATGAGAAATAAACAATCAAATGTTAAAAAAATACATATATATCGGCCCAACTGGAAATAAAATTCAGATCCTGAGATCATAAAGCGAACGTACTACTGATAAAGAATTTAAGAAAGAGTACCAAAAGCTAATACCATAGTTAATAATTTAAATGGCCAAACAAGTAGTGCCAATGTGTTTGCAGTGAAACATATGGCAAGCGTGAAGATAGATGTCTCTTCCATCATTCATCTGTCACATCTTTTCTCAATATTAATAAAAGATTTTATTTAATTGGTCAGTGTATATTTAGCTAATATTTTTATTACTTAGCATTGGGTCATTCAACATATCTATTTTTTTCTGACCATGATATGTTAAATATAATTTAAAAAATACAAGCTTATTGAGGCTTGTATGCATCAGCATTTTAATCAGACATATCGTTGTTGTTTTGATAATAAAAATGTTGTGTGTGTAGGGCTTTTTACCTAATGTTTGTTCTTATCATACTCTTATCATGAAGAGCCATCTGTGTTTTATTTCGAAAATATAAATTATACTTTTCAGTGGTCTATCTAGTAAAGTCAAAACGTGTAAGAACTGAGGCAAACAATGATAAACTTAAAAATAATTTGTCACCAAGATCAATGGTCAAACTGGTTTGCATGTTATGGGGAGGTTAAGATTTAAGTACCAATAATTTCTCACTCTTCTAAAATAAAATTATTGTACATTTTCACTGAAATTGTACCTTCCTCAACACTATTGTAATAGTAACTGTAAAATGTCTAAGACGTCTCTACACAAAATGCAACGTGGTGCAACATTAGGTATTGAGACAAATTGTTGAGTGTCAAATGTTGCATTTGGTGGTGGACTGCCTAAACATCGCTACCGGGTTAGCCACAAAAACGTTATGGTCGTAATCATCGATATCAGGGGCCTGTCTCACAATGTTTACAAAACTTGTGGATTGTATATTTTCTTAGTGAATTGTAAAGTTTGGTTTCACATCTGTCAAAGCTTACAACTAAAATTTAATAGTTTCCACTTTACATGCATTTGGTTTAACAATTTCGGACCAAGTCTACAAGTTTGTAAAACTTACTAGTATAGTTGACTTATTTTCTACCAATCTTAAATCTTTGATGAGTTGTTTTGGATAGCGCGGCGAATAGTATCTAAAATAGTTTTTCTCTAATAATGTTTAGTAGTTGTTCAAGTTAATCAGATCAAATATTTTAACAGAATCTCCACAGAGAGAAGTGATTTAGAGCAAGAACCAATTATAGATTCACATCACATTATGAATATATTGACATATTTTTAATGAGTTCCCAAGCGATCGAGTCACTTTTAGAAGATATAGAACATCAAATTCAACATTATACTGGGAAAGTCAACAACAAACTTTTAGTAGCGTTGCATTGGTGAGAAGATGGATGTCACTATCATTCCTTGGGAGATGTACATGGTGTGTCAAAGGCATCTGTGTGCAGACATGTTCATAAAGTAGTTATTGCTGTTAATATCATCAAATTTGGGGAAGTAATAAAATGACCAGATGCAATGAACATTGCACAAGATATTTATGCTGTTGCCGATTTTCCTAAAGTTTGTGGAATGGCATGGTGTGATAATGCTTAATATTGATGCACCAAATGATAACAAAGATAATTTTATCGGAAGACATGGTAACTACTCAATAAACTGAATGTTGGTGTGTGGACCAGATCTTTCTTTTTACTATGTTAGTGCGAAGTGGCCAGGAGGTGTACATGATGCACGTGTCCTTAGAAACAGTACGCTAGCCATATTAACGCCAAATGGATGGTGACAATTTCCGCAGGAAATCCTTTTGGGTGATAGTGGCTACCCATTAAGACCTTGGTTAATTACGCCTTTCCACAGGAACCTGAAGGGTGCAGGACCACCACAATTCCACCGCAGACACAAGAGTACTGTACAAAGAGAATTAATGGAAATTCTTTCGGAATTTTGAGAGACAAATTTACTTGTATGAACCATCTAAGGCTGAATTCAATTTTTGCTGCGAATGTTGTAAAATGGTGTTCAACACCATGGGTGGTATGCAAGACGTTAGCGAATGCTTAGTGGAAAGATATTGTGGTCCCGAGCACACTATCGCTCCACCTTTTAACCTATGATGACGCAAACAAACACACGCTAGTATCCACTTTGCATCCACTTAATCAAGTTCTTGCATACGGGTCTTTGAAATACTCTCGAACTTCAGAAGACTTGCAACGTGACTTTCCTGATGAGTAATTAACTAACAACGTAACTGAAAATAATGAAGAGGAAAGGCAAAATGGTGAGGTCAACTCACAACCTCGTCTTCAGGATTTGATAAACTTCATTGCAATAAGAGCTTAAAGAAAATAAAAACAAAAGTTTGCATCGTTATGAGTACCTAATGAGTATGTTAATTTATTAATTTTTGAATATTTTTTCTGGCACTCATTTATACCCTGATTTAGGTTGGAAGAACAGTAGAGAAAATTTAAGCATATTTGTTTGAGGCCAACATTGATAACATTTAACTATATTATTTGAGTTATTCTATAGACATTGATAATATCTATCAAAAGTGGCAACTACAAATAAAATGATTTGACGTATGGATATATTAATTTTTTTTTAGTAACTTGAGTAGCTTAATTTTACTGCTCTTCCTACCTAAGGTATACTATCACTAATACCGAGTATGGGTAGAACATAATATACTTGCAAATTTTCTTACTAAGAGAATGTTTCAGTGCTGCAAAAAGAAGATTGCTTGACCCTTAATGGATATCAGGTAAAATTTTGGTATACCTACTGCTAACCTAATCTAGCCTGATGCTTTGCTTACTTCATTTAACAGAACTTGATGTAGATTGGTATGAAATGTGAAGCGAATCCTAATGAAATGAAAAATAAATGTGGGACTTGCTTACAAAGATTCAATATTAAGTGCCATTCCATGTTACATCATCAAGGGTTTGAAGCAGCATTAGCCTCGATTTTTTTGAAAAGGGGGTAGCATATTCTACTAGAATTAATAATTTTGTAATTAACTGAGTGAGATATTTTCCCTAAGAGGTTAAACAAAAAAAAAATTTTAAGAGACTTTCTTATCAATTTACTTTATGGCATTTGAGAGTTATTGCGTTAAAACTTAGGTAGTATCTCTTCACAACTAAAGCTCACAAAATTGAATTAATATATTTGCCAATATCTCATAAACTATTGATTTTATAATTATCTATCAAAAAAAATCTTATTTTTAATAGAACTACATTTTTCCAATGATAAGTTATTTAGTATCTCAAATAGTTGTGGAGATATGGAAATTTCAGCTTCTGTAAAGTACACTAAAGGTAAGCGCCCACTAGGTCGGTACAGCATGGATGGAACGTACCTCACGGACCGCACATTTTAGGGGGGGGGGGCGGGGGGGGGCGCCCACTATCCGCACTGACGGCACGGACGGNGGGGGGGTGCGCCCACTATCCGCACTGACGGCACGGACGGAGACTCAGTTTGATCAGCTGCTTTCGAACCAGAAGGTGGGCTTCTTGTTTACGTGCTTAAGGAAGTACTGTTTGCATTTCTGTTATTGATAGCTTTATTTCATGTTTATAATTGTGATTTTGTGTGTGACATTTCACCTTATTATTTAAATATGGAAAGCAATGAAGAATTTGTAGCTATTAGTTGCCTTTTGATTAAAGAGGAGAGAAGAAAATGTAGGAAACTGAGGTTATGGGCTCACAACATCAACAGGAAAATACTTATATTTGGTGAATACCACACATTATTTCCTGATCTGTTGGAAAACTGCCAAAAATTCCGGACCGCACTTGATTTTAATTTCCTCGCCCAGACTTTCAGTCGAACGGCGGAGAGTCTGTTGCCAGTGGTACCGACGTAGTGGGCACATCTTGGTAACAAATAATACTATGAGTTAGTTGTACTTGCCGTCCCGTCCTTGCGGTCCCTGCGCTCCATGCGGTACCGACCCAGTGGGCGCTTATATTAAATGTAATTTTCATAGGAAAATGAAAATATGAAAATTGCTTATACGCTTAATTAACGCCTACATACGAATTTTAATCAAAATCGTTAGAGCCTGTTTTGAGAAAATCAATTTTTTTTTTCTTCAGTAAACTACCCTTAATTTTAGGGTTAGATATCCAATTCTAAAATCTATGAAAACCCTAAATATTAACTTTTAGCCCGATTGATCAAATAGTTTAGGCTCTACTCCGAGGTACAGACATACAGACAGACGGAAATTCACAAACCACTCTTTCGGTCTCTGGGGGGCCGTGAAACGTCAAAATTCATCTAAGTCTCAAATTCGATTTACTTTCTCTACTTGTAAGATAGCAAGAAAGTAAACATGTAAAATGGCACTTTAGTGTGGTTTTCGGAAGTAGTTTTAGTTATTTGTTTTTAAAGACAGCCTGTGTGCTGGCAAATAGGTCTATAGAATCGACACTGTTGCTTATTAAATTGAGTGCACGAGGTATGCGAGACAAAGACGAGTTGTACATGTAACTAGTAAATTTTCCATAACATAAGAATGTATTAGTGTTTTTAATCTACAGTAGCTTGTCTGAAAAAGCTCCAATTAGCTTACCTTTTTCATTTATAATTTTTATAGCATAGTTAGCCTTTTCTTGTAAGTAAATAATAATAATAGCTCACAATCACCTTACTTTCATGAAATTCTACTTCTGAATCTCTTGTAAACTTTAATCAGCTGATTGGTAGAGTGTGCCAGTCTTTACAATTAAACTGAAAAATATTGTGAAACTAAATTTACCAACACAAGTAAATCTAAAACTTAATTTGTAAATTTTAAACATTGGGAATACCTATAAAAACAATAAGTGGACTGAGCTTTTCCACAACCACACATCCGTTCTTTATCTGGTGGAAACAGTGATCTCTATACTATACTAGATGGACATTAACACACACCTTGCAAAGGATAAAAGCGTGACGCTGAAATTTTTCGTCTGCTTCATTGTGAGGGGAAAGATTCAACTTTTTTTTTCCAATGTTATTGTGTGAAAACATGTCTCTGGTGAATAAAAGTGTTATTGTTTGAAAATAATGAAGTATTATACCACACTTCACCGAATAAATACTGACATTATAGGATATACAAATCAGTTTTACTGGTAATGCCGTCAAAATACGAATGACATCTTTAATTTATTTAAATATGTAGCTATCATCCATGTTGTTTACATTCTGCCAAGACTACAATGTATTTAAGGTTGACTATTAGCTTGTATATAGGTTTAAGAACCCATATTATATTATTGAAAGTTTAATCAATATTATTAAATAGGGTTTCTTAAGACTTTATTATTATTATTATTATTATTATTATTACCACGACTTACTACCCGTTCGGATTTCACACACTTACGCTAATGTGTAATGGTAGGGTGATTGTGATATTAAATGGAGGACCTACAGTTTAACGTGGGATCCGAAGCATGGTGGAGGCCTGGCATTCCACACATTCACAAGCTGTGATTAATGCACGTCTTGTCAGAGGTGACGGAAGGGTTTAGCAATCATATAATTCCCATTCAAATGGTCTTTTATCCTACCTAAATACTATATGGTAGGATTTTGGTACGAGATAAAGCCTTACAAACGAGCTTCCTTCAAAAATCATAATATATATTAGACTACTTCAACTTATTTAAAGAAAAAACTCATGAGTTTTGAACTTTGTTATGCTTTTCAAACATTCTATCAATAAATTTATTTCATTAAACTAATCACGCATTGATGTATCTTAATTGTATTCAATCAATTTATTGAATAATGTCAAAATGCAACATTGCCTTGTATGTGTGTAAAAGAGAAAGAGACTTCCGAAAGTTTATTTCTCTCCTACAGAATGGTATACAGACAACAGCAGGAAAATTTCATTTACAGATATCCATCCAGTTATATTATTGAGATCATTGGGTGGAAAGAGCTAATCGCAAGGTGACAACTTAATAATTTATAACCAGATATTAATATTTTGTAATACAAGCCATCAGAGAGCAATAAAGTCATGATGAAAAGAAACCAGAGAGCGGAGGACTGAGCTTTTTCTCAACCACATAAGTGTTTATTTGGGGAAAACAAGTTATATTTGCAAGCTGACAACATAAGAATATACAACTAGATATTTTTATTAGCTATAACCTAAACCTCACTACCCACCAAGTGTGCTCGTGCCGCAGATTCAAATATAAAAACTTTGGCACATTAAGTTTGGTTTTCATAATGAATAAAAATAAACATAGAGTAATTTTGTTTAAGTCTAAACAAAATTAAATTATCTTTTTAAAGTAATTTTAGTTAATAATTTTAAACTTTTTTATTAATTATTTTTTATTATATCATGTCAACTCTTAGTGCTCTTTGATTAATTATGATCATGTTGACTTTTGTGACTTGAATTTGGTGAGGTTGAATGGCTAGATTTGAGGCAATTGTTAATTTTATTAAGTAAATTTTCTAGAAATATCTGTACGAGCTAGGTTTCCCCAACATAATATTTTGATAATTTATTTCGTGCTTTAAGTGTTTTGGCAGTTTGCACTAACTTAGAAGTATACTTATTCTTTGGCGTTAGCTAAGAGATTTTTTAAAACTTTAACAGAGCTTTAGCATTTTCAATAAAAAAAATTTAAAGTATATTCGCGTCTGGTATAATATATTTTCTAAGGTTGGCTAAAAATGATGATCTTATTGTGTATGTGAAGTTCTTCTGACTGCAAATTATTAATCTTATTTGGCTTACAATATTGACATTTAAATTATTATCTGCATATTTTTAAAACAGTAATGAAGCCCATACCAGATAGGTATATGGTTAATTTTGCTATATATTTTACAGCTTTTCCACTCATTTATTTGTTTACCCGCTCTAGTAATTTCTTCTGTAATTCCTAACCTAAATCTCATAACACGTGGATGTAGATATAATTTGCATCATTAAGTTGGGTGGGGGTGCTGAATGAAGACAGGGACATACTATTTAATTTTTATTCACCTTATCAATTCAATAATATTATAATTATTACGCTCTTGAGCCGATGACTATGTTGCAGGGCGACTCATCTGTTGCTTTGTTAATTTCGAAACCAAAACAAAAAATACAGCAAGCTAGGCCTTTCTAACCATTTATTTCTAATATTAATGAGGAAACTTTGTATTTCTTG
Organism: Timema poppense; assembly: GCA_902141375.1. Taxonomy (NCBI): domain Eukaryota; kingdom Metazoa; phylum Arthropoda; class Insecta; order Phasmatodea; family Timematidae; genus Timema; species Timema poppense. Next base: position 55,545 of record CABFOV010003496.1, read on the forward strand.
GCTTAAATTAATGAATAACTCAAGTATTCCTAGATTAATAATATATTGGTAGGTACCTAAGTTGAACTTTTAACATTCCTACATTTAGTACTGCCATCTAGCCTTTATTTACTATATCCACGTACCTGCTAATAAATAACAATAAAAAGTTAAATAGGTATAGTACAAGCTAAGGGCAGAATTCTTGATTTTTTTTCTGTGTCAAATTAGTTGAAATCTAAGATGTTTTCTACCACACACAATCACTTTAGCAAATTTCCAAGTTTAACAAAACAAATGTGAAAAAATTCTAATTCATATAAAAAAATAAATTAGAAAACTCACCACTCAACCCAATAAAGTTCCACAAAGCATCTTCCAGGAACAATTAATATAATCGAAAATCAATTTAATTGATGTTCAGCGCTATGGGTATATTTGATATATTATGCTGATCAAAGCCCAACTTTATACTTGTCAACACCAAAACAAATATTTTCGAAAAAAGTTTGTGTTTTAGGGAAACTCCTTAAAACAGTTCATACACCTTTAAATATAGCCGAATGATTTAACTTGCCTATTAATATGCCTTAAGCATTTTTAAGTACTATATCAGGCCCTACAGTTTTGTTTTTTAAGTACCTAACATATAAATAGGCATATATACCCTATGTGTGTAGCACCTATGTAATTCTTGAATTTGAGTACCTAGGTTTGATTATTGTTTATTTTCTTTATTAATAAACTTTGAACTTTTCTAATGAAACGACAAGAAGTAGATCATCCATCACACATTTCGACTAAATATGAGCAGATCGTCAAACATCTCAACTGCATGGGAAATATTTTAATTCATGATTTTTTTAAATGCTCAGTAACTTATTTATAATGTCTTAGAAAAATACCCCTACCAAACTTAGCCTAACTTAAGCTATATGTGAATAAATAAAAATTTCGACTAACTAAATGGATTTTAGAATATTTTTGTTTGAAGTAATTGAAGGATTCAGACAGCCTAATAGTATAGAGCTTTAAAGGACTACTTCCAATGAGCTACAAAGTGATTTTTCTAAGATTAAAAAAAAAATTAAAGGTTTTTTTACAACATTTTGTTTTGTTATAGTTAAAATGTTAGAAAACATTAAATGTCTCATTATTTAACAGATAAAAAAACAAGACTTCTGCCATTGGCTCACACTATAGCCAGTAAAGTTAATAATAGGCCTAAATAATTAATGATTAAAGTTTGGTTTTATGGTTTTGTAGCAAGGGGTCTACAACCCTTATTTAAATTATACCTCCCTTCAAATACTAGCCACAGCTAATTTTAGTTTTTTATTGCATGGATTTACCTGATTACCAAACCCTTCCTTCACCTCTGACAAGACATCTTGTGAATGTGATGAATACCAGGCCTCCACCGTGGTTCGGATTCCACGTTAAACTGTAGGTCCTCCATTTCATCTCACAATCACCCTACCACTACACATTAACGTAAGTGCGTATAACCCGAACGGGTGGTAAGACGCGGTGCTAATAATAATAATAGATATCTAGGCTGAGTGCGGGCTGATCAACTCATGGAAGAGTAACGGGGTGGGGGGAAATATTTTGAATGAAGGGAATTTCAGGAGGTGAAGAGGTGTAGGAGGGAAAGGATAGTGGGGGAAGTTGGTGGAAGATGGCCGCCTGAATGATTCTGAGTGCAGGTTAAGTATAAAAAGTTGGCATCCAGGATTGGTCTGAGCGCAAGTGGGAGAGGAGGCATTTATACTCTTTAAGAAGTGAAACCTGTTGGGATTGATAGTTCAAACTTCAAATTTTGGAAGATTTATTTTCCACAGATAAATTCTTAGGCTAAGTATACAGAGACATGTCATTCTAAGTGTGGGTAGCATACCATTAGTTTTTTCTAGCTACATATATACTCTAATTACATCTATTCTTTACATTTATGCCATCTTATATTTACTATACATGAAACACACATTACATTTTCTTACACACGTTTGGCTTTAATAAAATTTTGTTTTATCTACATGTGACAGTTTTATGTTTTTTTATGCTCCACATTATATTGGAGGAGTAGGGACATAGTCGAGGATGCACTTTGCAATGATACAAGACAGGGTAGTTTGTAGTCCCGTTAGTTCTCCACCCTTATCTAGAGGGCACCCCCTGTGTCATGTGGGAAAGAACTGTTTTTGCGATAGTCACTTAAGAGGTCATTTGCATCGCCACATAACAAACTGAGTCATAAGTGGCTGTTATCAATGATAACTCGTAGTAGCCGATTATGTTCACTCATCAATCGCCTTAAAATATGAGTGAAGAATTACTCTGAGCATGGTACTATTCCTGGATAGCTAAGTGGTAGAGCATAGGCATGCTAAGCCAAAAGTCCCACGTTTGTTTCTCATGTCCAATTATTATTTTTAAATTTAGTCGATTAAAAATTGCATACAGAATGTTATGATGCTTGTGTGTATGATTTAATTGGTAGGGCCTACATTGGCATGGCAGATAAAACTAACCTTGGTGAAGGAGATGTGTCATTGCGATTTATGCAACCAAGGGGCCTAGCAAACTCATTTTATTGACCATTACCTGAAGAATAGTGAAATAGGTGACCTGGTGGTCTAGGGGTAAGGTGTCAGACTTCTGTGCTGGCGGCCGGGGTTCAATCCTCGGTCCCGGCACAGATTTATCTGATTACCAAACCCTTCCTTCACCTCTGACAAGACATCTTGTGAATGTGGGGAATGCCAGGCCTCCACCGTGGTTCGGATTCCACGTTAAACTGTAGGTCCTCCATTTCATCTCACAATCACCCTACCATTACACATTAGCGTAAGTGCGTATAGCCCGAACGGGTAGTAAGACGCGGTGCTAATAATAATAATGATAATAGTGAAATATTCCCTTTGGTCACCTCTTGCATGTTGCATCAACAAGAAGTTCATCTAGAACTTTTGATTTTTCCCAAAAAAAAAGTTATACCTGTGAAACCAAATAGTTTTCTCTTACAAGTTGTATTTTAAAACATTCACTAAGTTGTGTGTTTTTAACATATTGTTGTATAAGAACTAAGTTGCTTAGCTTATTAACATAAACTTTTAAGCTAAATTTTCAAAATGTCAATGATAAATCTATTTTTAGCACAAAAAAGTGAGAGAAAGCACAAAATATATTTTGTTTAGTTAAACATGAGTACTTAATAATATTCCAAAACAAAGAATTAAGGGAGTTTCACTTACACTTTCTTTGAGATCAGTAATTTATAAAAATCTTATTTTTGGAAATTTCCCTTGAATTCTTATTTTAGACTAAATGTGGTTTTAAAATCATATTTTGTACAAATCTGCAACACATAATATTATTCAAAACAATGTAGCTTTTGAGAAGATTGAAAAAAAAAATCATTGATCTATCTTTTCTAGTTCTATAGATAAAATATTTTATTTCACACTATCGTCTTTGCACACTGTTGTGGTAGGAGTTTTTCAGATTTATTTGAGCTTCCATAACTTGAAAAATATTGGTTAAATTATCTTAAAATTTAAAATATGATCATAAAACCATTCAAAGGTATTATGTGTCAAATTTTAGCACAATCTAAAATGGTAGGTTGAATGGTCTGAATGTACTGACATGGAATTGATTTAACTACCCGGTTACTAGTCACAGAACTGACAAAACAACATACTGCACATTACATGATACCTTCAATCTTCTTGCAGACAAATCTTTATCAAAAGATAAAGTTAATTCCAAAGCAAAATAGTTAGTCAACATATATTCATCACACTTAAAAGAAGACTTTGTTGACGAGTTGGTGGCGTTTTCTGTGTTATTATTATTATTATTATTATTAACACCGCGTCTTACTACCCGTTCGGGTTATACGCACTTACGCTAATGTGTAATGGTAGGGTGATTGTGAGATGAAATGGAGGACCTACAGTTTAACGTGGAATCCGAACCACGGTGGAGGTCTGGCATTCCCCACATTCACAAGATGTCTTATCAGAGGTGAAGGAGGGGTTTGGTAATCAGATAAATCTTTGCCGGGACCGAGGATTGAACCCCGGCCACCAACACAGAAGTCTGACACCTTACCCNGGGTTTGGTAATCAGATAAATCTTTGCCGGGACCGAGGATTGAACCCCGGCCACCAACACAGAAGTCTGACACCTTACCCCTGGACCACCAGGTCACCTTTACACAATTTAAACCACTTTTTGACAAACCTCTAGTTTCATCAAATATTTTTTGAATAGGCCTGAATAAAAAAGTCCACCGCGACCACATTTAACAATCTATGCAACAAACCTTGCTCTTTCAAATTAATAAGAATTTTTATTTATTCTAATTTAAAGAACTCTAACACTTTTCTAGTGATTTGACACAAAGTAAATTGCCACACGCCTTCATTAGAACTAAATTATAAAACCAGCTAAGAGCCAACCAGAAAAACCCACTGGAAATCCCATAATCTATTAAAATAATGGCATAGGCCCATATATTGTAGGTTTACCTAATGTATAAAATATTATTACACTGATGATACATACCCAATGTAACCTTTCTAAACTTTCATTTGTTAATGGATTAAAATCAATCAATATTGATAAACTGAGTAATTTGTGGTTCATAAAATCAGTTAATATCATAGCACAAGTCTGTCAATGTTTACTTTTCTCATTTAGCGTTTATTACCATAAAAGCTACAAGAGTTAAATTATTATTATTATTATTATTTAGCACCGTGTTTTACTACCCGTTCGGGTTATACGCTTTAAGTACTAATTACTCTAATAGATTAGGAATTGGGAAGGTTAAATTAGAGGAAGTGAACCCGCATTTGCGTGGAAAGGAGAGTGGAAAACCATTCAGGAAAAGCCCTCCCCCCAGTTCACCCGACCGAGATTCGAACCTCGATCTTCCCGTCCTCAGCGGTCGAGCTCAACACGACAAGCGTGTTAGCCAACTACGCCACCGAGGCGGGTCATATTAAAATAAATGAGTGAACTCACCAGTGCCCCATTTTTGCAGTGCCCCCTCCCTAGTTTACTCCCCGTACAAGCATAACATGCCGCAATAAACTTAACGGACTGACTAAGCGCGTGAAGAGTGTGTAAGCTTGAACTGTGATTCATCGCAAGGCATGTTGGGAAATATGTAGACGTACATGTGCGAGAAAATGGTGCTATGTAAAAAACATTTGATCTGGGTCTTTCTACAAACTTCTCAAGTGTTCTACCACCGTCTGGTTATCCCTTCCCTCTCTTCTTTGTTTTTGTTACCCCTCTTCCCCCTCTCTGAGCAAGAATGTTAGCATATATAATGGTGTGATCCAGATGGACATTTCACTCTTGTCAGGATACTGTCCTTAGGACACATATAGGTGTCCAAGATGTTATAAGGTACTAAATTCTTTTTCGGCTATTGTAATTTAAAATTCCTTTTCGGCAAATTATTGTTAAAATTTAGACTTTACAAATTTATAGAAAATTACGTAGGATTAGTGTGTCTTGTTGAATGGTTTCACAATTTACTATGGTGTAAAGCTTTAAAATTAACTCCAGTTCTTCTTTTGTTTTAACAGATGGCTGGAGTACTCTGCTATTGGCAAACAAGTAGCTGGAACTTGTTTTATTCCGTTCAAAGTTCCACTTAAGCAGGTATGCTAGCCTATAGTATGAATCCATTCACTTTAGTGAACAAAGAGCTAATATGAAATGTATGGTATTAAAAAATATCTTTTAATAAGCAAACCTTAACTGCAGTAGCCCCATGACTTATTTGGTGCTGACTGACAGCTCACAGCTGACTTCTGACAGTCAACATTTAGATATGTAGCTAAATTTTGACTGTCAGAAGTGACAGCTGCTAAACACATGTTTTTGCAGATCATATGGTTCAGCGTAGGGATACATAATTTAGGTCTGGTAACTTTTCAAAGCCATCAACTGTCTGCTGTGAGCTGTCAGTCAGCACCAAAGAAGCCATGGGGCTACTGTATCTACTGGTAAGCCTGTGTTTCAATAGTTCCAACATGACTATTTAACCCCTTGCCTCTTTCTATATAATAACAAATATATAGGCTGCTTGTTTCACATTTTTTCACCTAAGGCCTAGTCCACACTTGTCGATAATCGCCAGATATAAGTATCCAGCGACTCAGTAGCATTGTCCACGCGTACACCAACTTTTATCTGGACATAAGTATCTGCCGGTGTTTTGCGTCCACGCCGAGCAGACGCATCTATTTGCAGAGTGCGCGATGGATTCACGATGGATCCACACATTGCTGCTGGTGTTGCTGCCGCTTTTTACTGTAGTTAAATGTCACCAAAAGCGAAAAAAGACTTTGGTGGAAAAAGAAGTTTTTAAACGAGGGGAAAAATCATAATGACTGTTTCTTGTCAGAGCTATTTTTGAATGATGAGTGCTAATTTAAAAAAATATGTAAGGATAAATAAACCAGATTTCGAAGAAGTATTTTGTTTGGTAGCACCCAAAATTACAATACAAAATACCAACTTTTGAGCTGAAATGGTAACGCTATCTGTAGTAACCATAAGAAAATCACCACCAAAATACAAAAGGAAACTCTTGTTGACTAGGACGAGGAATAGAAATCAACCGGATTAAATTCAAAAGTTGTTTGCCGATGCTTGTGCGTGGTTCTCCACTGAGCGATGTTTCCCATCGGAGATGGGAGACCAGGACACGGGTACCATTCTTTGAGTTTCTACCGCCGGACACTCGGGCAATGTTTTCGTGTATCCAAACACACAAGAAACATCGGCGGTCAGTCGGTGTGTATCTTGCGATAAGACCTATCAGATGTGACAGGTGGCTTTATTACAAAGACACAGAAGGAATTTATGTTTAAAACCTACAATAGGAAAATAAATTTTGCTTGAAATTATCAACGATAATGCAATAAAATTGTTAATATGATAAATATTGTCACCACAAAGAACTTTATAGTGAAAAGTACATGCTTCATTCATAAGAATATTCATAAATATGCTCGAACTTTGCCAAATCAAATCAGACATGTATTTAAAGATAAAAACTTACTAGATGTCATTTAGACAACTTCTTGGCTGTGACAAAACTTTGGAAGTGTCATTCGATAACAAATAGGGTGGTTAGTTAGTGCAAGTTTGAAACGTATATTAGGGCTAAATTTTCCTTTTCATCACTTAAAACTTATTATTAAAGACAGTATTTTGGATGCAATTTATTTTGTTTTTAAATGTAGATTATAGAATATTTGAATATTTATAAGTTTCATTATGCACCAACACATTTGGATTTTACAAAAATGAAAAGGAATTAAATCTGGGGCTACCCGCTTACCCTCACCAACCCCCCCAAGTTGAATACCACTAATATAAAAAGCTGACAGATGAAGAATGTATAACTACAATATCAAATTGAAATTTTAACCCTCCAGTACACGCATAGCAGAATGTGAGTCTCCGCAAAATTGCAGTTTTGTTGCCATCGGCTTGTAAAACTGATTTGAGAGCGGTGTTGATTGGTGGCTTCCTCTATTACCTTTATGAAAATCTTGGCAGAATCTGAGATTGCCTCGTGTTAGCCTGCACTATCAGCAACGATACTTTGTTTGATACCATGGACTGTCAATCTGTGACATTTCATTATTGGGACTTTGAATCCGCACACGCGAGTTTACACTTCAGGTAAGTTTTATTATTTTTATTGCATTATTTATTATTTAGATCCTAATTTTTATGAGCAATATATTTTCTCAATTCTTAAGAGATTTTAACTCAATTTTTCAATTAATTACCGGCAGTTTTTGGAAATATTCTGCCCTTAAAAGTAGGAGCTTTGAAAAAATTTACATTTACTAATAATGGGTTTTGTATGCAGTGTATGTATGTGTTTGTGCACATGTGTGCACACATATGTGAGTGAGTGTGCATGCTTTGTATGTGTGTTTGTTTGTGCTTTCACACTTATACACTTTTAGTTATAGGAAAATGTGCGGACCGAACATTAAAGATATACTACACCAACTTGACAAAGTCGAATTTGGTGTGTTTAATGATAGTAAGGAAGATGAAAGTGAAAATCTAAAGAGTGTTCTGAAGTTCATAAACTCAAAATTATCATGTTTTATAGTGAAACGAAATTGAGTGTTTATAAGGTGGAAGGTGACCTGGCGATCTAGGGGTAAGGTATCGGACTTCTCTGCTGGGGGTCCGGGGTTCAATCCTTGGTCCCGGCACAGATTTATCTGATTACCAAACCCTTCCTTCACCTCTGACAAGACATCTGGCTACTGAAGTAATATATATTGTACTACAAAAATAAATAAAGATTTAAAGAAAAAAGGACTCATTGTATTAAATGTTATCGATAATATCAAGTGTAAATAGGAGGTTCTGCAGTTCCGCGGTGCCTATACACGAGCCACCGCTGAATATGTTTAAATAAACCATAACCTAAGTAGCAGAATTTTAACCATTGTATATTGTTTGTAATTCTTTAAAAAATTTTATTTTAAACCATTATTGATACAAATTATTTTAGCTATAAAATAACAATCTTGTTTTATAGGACTAGGTTTCTAACCAAACAGCTAAATAAAATTTAAGTTACAAGGTCCTATACACCATATTTCTATTGCAAAAACTGCTAGCAATCATTTAGAAACTAGTTCAGTGTTCCACCATTGTATTCTTTTCGTATGTCTCTTATTTCTTCTTTCCGTAATATACTAAAATTTCTTTCTCTTTATTCCGAATAATTACAATATTTTCTTTACTGGGCAATTGAGGTAACATACATAGCCTCTGATAAATTAAATGAGCCCAAAACAAAAATTATCCAATAAAACCCTATATGACCCAACTGGGTTGGTATTTTTAAAATTAACTTGGTATTTGTTTCAACCCTTCAACACCTTAGCTCTCTCAGTAGCACATCTGCTTTATGAGTTGAGGATCTCGGGTTCGAATCTAGATACATTCAAATAATTTATTATTCGTGAAATTGATGCTTTTCCTCTCACAGTGATATATTAATGTTAAGGGGCCTGGATGTTTTGACTGTCCTAGAGTTTAAGTTGGTTTGAAAGTTGTGTGCTGACACAATCATTTGGTTAAGAAAGTGCACGTTAAATACTCCTGATAATAATAAAGGGACTAAACTTCACACCGTTGACAGTGCTTTGATGTCTTTGAAGGGAAGCCAAGGTTCGAATCCTGCCTAGCTGTACTTTTAGTTAGTGTTCTTCCACATTGCTATTTTAAATGAATTTTCGGGTGACCTGGCGGTCTAGGGGTAAGGTTTCAGACTTCTCTGCTGGCGACCGGGGTTCAATCCTCGGTCCCGGCACAGATTTATCTGATTACCAAACCCTTCCTTCACCTCTGACAAGACAT
>CABFOV010003497.1:3425-16700 GCA_902141375.1 Timema poppense
ATATATATATATATATATATATATATATATATATATAAAGTGTGTTAGCATAAATTAAGAATCACTTAACTAAAAACAATGATATATAGAGTTGGGTCAAATCCATTAATTTATAGATCCAAATCTTGAATCCAAATTTCTAATTTACCTTTGAATCTCAAATCCCAATCTGAATCTTTGAAAAATCATAAACATAAGAAATATTTAGAAAATGGAATAATAGAAAATACAAACAGTAACTAAATGTTATCATTCTTATAATCTATTCACTATAACATTTATACTTTCAGTTAAGTGTTAAATTACTGGTCTAGGGTCTGGTTGGTAAGTTCATCCCATAATTACAATTTGCACTGAACCACCAATAAGGAGTATTTATTAGATCTTTAAAACAAAATTCACTGAACAAATTTAAAACGATTTCTTTTAAGGATTTCAGGGCTTACCCCTAACAATATCCTCTCTCACACAGGTATGACCTTTCCTCGGAGCTTTACTCCGGTCTTGAATCTGCTACTATAAAGTTCCTATCTCGATGCTGCTGGTGTCATCCAACCAATCAACAGCTCTTGTCTGTTGTACTTTGTGATGTAATTGGCCAACAGAAGACACTTCATCCAAGTGAGTATCCGCTGATTTACGAAGGCTTAAGATAATCGACCTACCAGTGTGACAAAGATTTTGCAATTTCACTAAGAGTTTTGTTTTGTGTTTTCTTAGTAGGAATGGGCCCTTAGTTTTTAGTACCTTAGGTCAGGTGCTTTCCATCTTCTATTCCTTCCCTTTTTTTCACATGAGGCAATTTTAAATAATTATTTTGTTTTGTGTTTATTGTTTGGCTATAGCTACCCACACCTTTACTCTTGAAAGCTGTTTGTTGTTTTTGACAATTCAAACATAATTGGTGTCATTTGCAGGTCTGGAATCATGTCACTTTTCTCACTATTTGTCACTTTTTCCATTGAAATCACTCACCATATGCTAAGTCCACTTTTTAAATTTGAAGCAAAGTTGAATCAAATAATATTTAAGGTATTCTCAAAGCCGAATTGAAGTTCTTATATTAAAAAAAAGTTGGATGAAAATATTATACTTTGCATAACTAAAAAACTACTGACAGATATTACATAAGTAAGTAAGAGACTGAAAAATAAAGATCTTGTAGAACTGTAAGAGGCTCATTCCATGTTAGATGGGCTCAATAAGTTGATAAAAGAAATATTTTAATGAAAAAAGATGTAGATAAATTAAAGATTTACTTTACAAGAAAAAGGCTTCTCTAATAACATTGTTGTTTAAACTTTCACCACCAAAGTGATATTTTTTGTTAATGTTATATTTTTTATTTTAAATATATCTATTTTATTAGGTATATTTAATTAATGTATTATTATTATTATTATAGTTTGTAAAACCGTAGCTTAAGTTTTGTTTGGAAATAAAGAATACCATAAAATAAAAGAGCTAAGGGGAGGTTGAGGATAATCTTTTATGGTTTGAAAATTACATTTTGTATTTTTAAAGGAAATTAGGTTACTTTTTTGTAACAGATTGGTCACTCCTAGAACTATTTTTAAGCCATATTGTCAGTTCCAGCCCTGCTTTTGCTCGTGCTCAACATAGAGTCTAGAGTTCTCGTATTTAAATCCAGACTATTCTAAATTTTATTTTATCAGACTTAAAAAATAACCTTTCTGTCATAGCTTGTAGCCTTTAGTAACAGGGGCATGGACACAGATGGACCAGGTCATGTTTTTAAAACAGATTTTTTTTGGCCAGTTAGCATAACATAAAGTATCAACACAGTAGCAACTCAAAGGAAACACCCCTATTCTTGTAGTATATAAGAGTGTGCTTTAGACATTTTTTTTTAAAGGAGGGGGCAGGAAAGGATGCCAGTTGTTAAGGGGCTACTTTAAATTGCTTTATATACTCAACTACTTAGTTACACTAACTTATGAGAAGAATATCCTACAGCTTAAATCCCTGTTCAATACGAAATAGGAATGCTCAAACCATATTCAAAGTCTGAGGAAGACAATCGCGACAATGCCAGACAGGCATGTATTTGACACCAGTTGGGGCTATAACAAACTGTTGTGTTTATAGTTGGCCAGGAATAGTCAAAATCATGTACAATCTTTTAGCTGTAATGTTTCAATTTGTAGCAATATTTATTCAAGTTGATTTGTTATCATTTTCAACCCCCCTGTCCCCAAGAAAAGTATTGTTTTTGACCTTTTATATCAAAATACAAGTGTATTTGATGAAATATAATAACTTTATCTACCACATATTGGGATCTAACCTTTAATTTTCACCAAAATACAACTTTTTATTTAACGGAATCCGATAGTTTTATTTACCACAAATCAGGGTCTCTAATCTAAGTGTTTACCTTCGTTTACTTATCTTGTACACTGCTGAATTGTGATATCTCATCACTTCATTACTTTGGGATGCCATGGTTTTACATTGTTGTTGGATTGAAAACTTAGTACAAGCAAAACGCCACACCAACTCGCACGATAATAAAAATATCCTGAAATTAGTTTGTTTGTTTTATAGTGAGTTTCGAGATCATGAGTTGCGAGTTATCACAAGTTTCAAAGCTAGTGACCTTGGTCCTGCAGCTTATACTTGATAGAGGCACCAGAGTTAAACTCCCCCCTCTCTTCAAAATGAATCATTCACACCCACAAGGAGATTACTATTGTTTCAAAGATTACCTTTCTCCACTTATTTCCCAGTTCATTCATTATCTGGTCCTGCAGCTGCTGCTCTAGAGGCAACACAATTACCTTCTCAACACCCCCATTCCTCTTTTTCCCCTAGAATATATTGCTTGTAGCCACAGGATTTCTGCTATTGTTTCAGACATGACCTTCCTTCATGGTATCTCTGGGTTTACGCGTCGCCTAGTCCTGCAGTTGCTGCTTGAAAGTGAGAAGCTGTTTGTGTTTGTGAAGGGCAACTTCCCCCTTCACCGCAGCGGCATAGCGGTCTCTGGTGGTGCCCCCTACCACCCCAGGTTTGGTGTGGGCCACCAACACCAGCTTCTCTACCTCAGCACCCAGACCACCTGCGCTGACATTCTCAAGCTCCTCACTGGTGAGTGTAGGTGTTCTAGGATAAGGGATTGCACATTTCAATCTTTGGTGCTGACTGACAGCTTTGTAAAGCTACCAGACCAAATTATATATCCCTACGCTGAACCATATGATCTGCAAAAACATGTGTTTAGCAGCTGTCACTTCTTACGGTCAAAATTTAGAGATATACCTAAATGTTGACTGTCAGAAGTCTTCTGTAAGATGTCAGTCAGCACCAGAGAAGCCATGGGGATACTGTAAGTAACTTAAGATAAAAATTATTATTGAAACAAGACTTAAAATTAATGCCTTGTGTATTGAGATGCCTATGTTTAAGTTTTAAATTAAGCCTCATGTTAGTATGAAAATTGTAATTTTTCCCGAAAAATCTAGGAAAACTTAATTTCCTGCCTGTGTTTTGAGAACGAATTTTTCTCCTGAGGCTCGGGATTTTGCCCAGGCCTAGTATATTTTGTTTTAAAATGATGAATTAAGATATCACTAAATATAATTTAATTATTTTGGAGTTTTTTTTAATAAACAAAGAAAAAATTGCGCCATACAGTGATATTAAATTAAACATTGACAGGAGGATAGAAGGGAAATGCCTACACACTTAGAAGAAAACTGTAGGCCTCAAAGTGTGTTTTAATTATTAACTTTGAGGCCTAAGTTTTTTGGTAAGTGTGTAGACCTTGCCCTTCTATCCTCCTTTCAATGTCTAATTTAACCCTTTTGCTGTGTATTTAATATTTACTTTTTGCCTTCAGAAATGCTAATTATAAGTCAAAATTTGATAATTTGCATGGTGATCATGATTATGATCAAATAATGTGATTTTCAACTAATAATGCATTTTAAATATTAAATTTAGCACCATATCTATAAATTGCATAATAATATATATTTTATATGTCACATTTTACCAAATGGCAATGTTACTCTGCTATCAGAACCATTCTTTGTGTTACTAGCAACCCACAATAGTGTCAAACCAATCACAAAATGAGAATTTGACAGGCCTAATATAGGCCTTATGTGATAAAAAGAAAACTTTTGAAAATTAGGTTACATCAACACAACTTGAATATATTCCATTCACGGTAGAAATTACTCTGATACTCTGAAAGGTATTTTATACTACCAATAGTCTACTATATAATAGATTTCTGGTAGGAAAAAAGGCCTTTCAGAAAACAATTCCTACCATGAACAGACTTTAATTTTGTGCTACATTGGTGTTTTCTCAGTGTAGTCTATAAGATCATATATTTGTGTTAGGTATGGTTTCAAAATAGGAATAAGGTAAAGAACAAAATTAAAATACCAATTAGAAGAAATAAAATAAATTTTAAAACTCACTGAATGATTACATTTTTCAATGCAGAAAATGAAAACAAATCTACATAAATGTTTTTTTTTTCCTTTATTTTTTCCTAAGTTTCATAATAATTGTTAAATCCGGAATTTTACTTTTGACATTAAGTCGAAGCGAAGTTTTTAAAGCTTTGCACACCCTACTACTTTTAGTTAATTTGGTTTTTGACAGTATATTTGTATCAGGGTTGCCACGCACCTGGAAAACAGGGAAAACCGGGAAAAGACAGAATTTGTTTGTGTCTGGAAAAAACCGGGAAAACACAGGTAATTTCACCAAAAAGCTAGAATTTACTGGAATTTGTTAGTGAATTTGGGCAATACAGTGCTTGCAAGTTTAAAATAGTAGAAACAATATAGACTAAAATTTGTAACTGGAGAATTGAGCAGTCTGATTGGAACACGTCTCGTATTATGACATGCTTACCAGCACCTCATCAGTTTGAGATAAGTCCTGAGTGCAACTGAGACGACTCGTTTTCGTTCGGCAAATGCCGCGCCTTTTCGGCTTCCTCCACCCCCATCCCCCAACTTCATCAAGCCCATGCTGCTGGCACGTGTTTCTCCTGCCACTCGAATGAATTCATTCTTTGGAATTTGGTGTGTTAAACTTATTTGTCTTGTTTAAAAAAGATTACTCCTTTTGAAAGAGGTAAGTATCCCAGATTATTGTTTTTGTAGCGTGATGTTTAAGACTGTACCTCACCTATCTTACAATTTTGCTATTTATAATTTTTTTAGAAATTGCAAGGTGTCAATACTGTCTGTTTTTAGCTTTATGGGTTTTAACATTTTTACTACAGTCATCTCCCGATTTAGCAAATGTGGATTTAGCTGGTTGCCGCCGTGGCCAGGATAAAAAAATGGAGTATACTGTAAAGTGAAACGTTTATGAAAATATTGCCTCCAGCCTACTAGTCTGTTGTAAAAATGACTGATTGTGTTTGTGTCTGCGCATAGCTACCCTACCTCACCCACCCCCTGTGAAATGGACTAGCCCACTACTACCGCTCTTCTCTCCTAGGTCACAGTTCAGTGCAGTGTTAGGGATATGCAATACTGGTAAAATATCATTTAGCGACAGAAAAATGAAGGCAATAATAAGAAAAGATTAATAAATTTAATAAACGATCAGAAAAATAAAGGAAGTAAAAGGAGAAAAGTATGTAAATTAAAATCCTTTGACACTGGGTAAAAAGTACTGATATTAATAAAATATCGTTATCGATACTGGTATAGCATCATTCCTAGTGCTAGTTTAGCGTCTCATAAAATTGTAAGATATTAAAACCATTTCGAACTCAAAACTTTATATCTAGATATGGCCATACTTCAGGCCTTTTTTTAAATTATGACTAGCCCTCAAATTAAGTGTAGTTTACTAATAAGTGATTTTTTTGAATTCCATATTTTTCAAAAATGGCTCAAGCGATTTTGATTAAAATTAATAAATATATATGGACTAATTGACCTCCCAAATAACACCATATATCTGTTTTTTCGGTAAAAAAAAATCGGGGGCTGGTTTACTGATGAGTGATTTATTTCAAAAGCTTGAAATATTTTAAAACAACCTTTAACGATTTGATCCAAAATTGGTATCTTGGGCCTTAGGCCTAATAATTGTGTTTGTGGTAAAACGTTGTTTAAAGGTATTTTACTGATGATTGATTTTTAAATAATAGTTATTATGATAAATTTATATATGATAGTGTCATATTGTTTATTAATCAAGTACTTAATGTATTTGGTAGTTTTCAATGGGTTTGTAAAGTTACCGTGGAAATTGACATAACGGGGTTTAGGAGCCCTCCATTACCCCGCTAAACTGAGAGTTGACTTTTTTTTATATTCATTACAATAATATTGAATTACTACTTAGTACATATGCAATAATTAAGATTGGTTAACATGTTTTCTAAACAAAGTAATACATTCTTGTAAAAAAATAGATACCACATTTAAACTCAAAATTGTATTTTTTTTTTTTTTTTTTTTTTTTTTTCCCCCATTACATTTAGGGTAGACAGAAAATATAACCAATTTTTCCTTCTAGAAAATTTGTCATTAATTTCTCATCCTTTTTCCAAATAATTCTTAAATATGTGTTTCTCTTGCACAATAAAACATTCTTCCAATGACAATTACCACTCTTCATTTCTAATATTTTCTTTAAAACAAAATTAAATGCCTCCATAATTATATTTATAATATCTATTAGGTGTCTGGAAAAATGAAAATTTCCTCTGGAAAACCTGGAAAACACAGGGAATTTGGTAACAAGAAAATAGTGGCAACCCTGATGTATATATTTGGTGTACCTATTGCAACCATTTAAAAATAATTTTGAAATATTTTTAAACAACTTTTTTCTTTCTTTTTTTTTCCTTTTGGGAAATTCATTCTTTGTTATAAAAAAAATTAAATAATATGAGTACACACACAAAAAATAATGCCTATTAGGGATTACCTACCTGTCTACAAAATGTCTGCTTCTTAGCTCTTCTGGGTTTTCAAGAATTTTTCGACTTTAATTTTTTTGAACACTTATTTTGGAGGCCCCATTGGAAATTTCTATTTACCAATTATTTTTACATTGTTTTGGTTTAGGGAGCTACCTCCATGAAAAGTTTCAGCTTCCTTGGTGTACTTACTGGGCTTCAAGAATATTTAGATATTGTTTTTATGAAAACCCCCTCTGTGGGGGAGTTCCTTTGGAATTTTTCATCACCCTTTTGGGTTTGGGGCTACTTTTCTGCAAAATTTTAGCTTTTTGGGTCTTCAGAGCTCTGATCTTTGAGTGGTTTTTTTTGTTTTTTTCCTCTTAAGATTTGGATTCGACCCATCTCTTCTTACAATATTTGTGACTGTCCAGTTCCAGGTGCGTTGCTGCCACTGCTAGGAGAATCAAAAGCAAGCGATGGTGCCTCAAGCCAAAACAACCGTGACTTTGAGAAAAAGGGCTTTTGGCAAGTGGGCATAGGCTTGGCAGACCAACTATCTGTGGCTGCCGGTGTCACAGCCAAGGACAAGAGGGTCAAGGACTCAAAAAATGCTGCCGCAGCCGCGTCTTGTTCTAGCAATAGGTCGCCCTTTGCCAAGAAGTCTCGTTCAAGTACCGTCACTGGTGAGTTATCTTAACTAGGAGGAGGTTTGCTTCCAAAAAGTTCGGCCTAATTTGACTAACGATATATTAACTTTTAAATGTAATTTCACTTTCATTTAATTTATTTCAGATATTAAATGTATTCTTTCTGGTCCTACAGATTATATCGCCACACAACTTTTAAACTAACAAACATATCATCCAGCCCCCCAGGCGTTAATTTATCACTATGCATTATCAAAGAGGAAACCCATATTTCACCAATGAAACATTTTTTTACCATACCAGGAATTTAATCTGAAACTCATAGCTCAGTAAACAGACACACTACCGACTGAGCTAAGATATTGGACTTTTGAATGTCAATTATAAATTTAAATAATATTTATCACCCAGTATTCTTAATTTGAGATTGGGATGTAATTAAGACACATGATGGTCTAAGCTGTCACTCTTATGCTAAACTGGCCTGTTGATGACAGGGAGATCGAGGTTTTAATCCCAGCCAGTATGATCAGGATATTCTTTTTCTCGCTGAGCAAGTAACAATTCTTTGTATTCCTGAATATGAATATTGCTTAAAGCATTGTCATGGGTTTAATCCAAGACATCTTTCAATTTCTTCTACCATCTTTCTTCTTTAGTTTTGGCCATTTCATAAAAAAAACACTAATATTTTGTCTATTAAAGATTTCTTAAGTATTGTGGGTATCTTGGCTGTTCAGTCTCTGAAATATATATAGATTTAATATTGTAAAATACCTTTAGAATATTTTCACCAAGCTTATGCAATTCATTCATTCAAGTTTTTATTTATGTTAGTTGTGTATTTATTCTGTGTTCTTCAGATATTTCCCACCATTTTTTGAGGGTTACTCCCTGTTTTGTGTGTTGGTTGGGAAAAGAGGAAAGGGCTTGGTTTTTAGACCAGTATGGATCCAGTCGCCACAATGTCAAGTTCGGATTGTGCAAGTAGGCCAAAATGATCATGTCAAGTGGTTTTATTATGGATCGGGCATTAAATGACATTTAAAAGCCTTTTGATACACAGCAGTTATAATTAGAGAAAATTCCGCCGAAATAAAAAAAAAATTACCTTTCCTTCCTGCTCCAACCCACACTTTGTGAGGTAGTCCTCATCATTGTCGACAAAGTACTAATGGGAAAAGATAAGCTCATCTTGCAACATAATTTTGTTGTTTTGGTAGCTGCACAGTCCAAGGTGTCATTCTCACAATAGACTAGACTCCTAATAATGGGTAGATTAGGGTTCAATCTTGGTTGAGTGTACTGAGGATATTTTTCCCTAAATTATTTTCCACTCTCCCTTTAAGCAAATGTGAGTGTACTTCCGCTAAATTCAACCTTCCTCATCCCAAACCCATTAGGATAGTTAAATATTACAGAAGCGTATAACCTGAATGGGTAGTAAGACTCGATTAAAAAAAAGGTTGAGCAATATGAGATATATATAACCTGCCTCGGTGGCGTAGTTGGCTAACGCGCTAGTCGTGTTAAGCTCAAGTGCTTAGGGCGGGGAGATCGAGGTTCGAATCTCGGTCGGGTGAACAGGGGTGGTTTTTCCTAAATAGTTTTCCACTCTCCCTCCACGCAAATGCGGGTTCACTTCCTCTAACTCAACCTTCCTAATTCCTAATACATAAGCGTAGTTAGTACTTAAAGCGTATAACCCGAACGAGTAGTAAGACACGGTGCTAAATAATTAAAAAAAATTGAGATATAGTCTTTGGGAGGGGGAATTGTGTAATGATGCTGGGCAATTCGTGGCTCAGGCTCACATTAGATATTAAATGGCTTCTTGTTAAAATGACCAACTTGCACAAAACTTTACCCTTAACATGTGGTAGTGACCTCAAAAATGTAATGAAAAGTACAAATTTATAACTACACCAGTCTTGTGACAAGAGGAACAAAATAACAGGGTGCCCCAACAAGATTTATAAAAAAAAGGTAGAATTTTGTGCACCATCCTATTGTTCTTTATTGGCCATCATAGGCAGAATTATGGATAGGCTTTTGGGATAAACTGACACTTAATGAACCAGTTGGTAGTTCCGTTAAGATCTAATTAGTTTGGGTTGGTGAGAGAACCACTCACTATGAAATATCCTAGTGTCAATGGAGCAAATTTATTGGGATCACCAGAAAGAAGGTCTAAATTCTAGCTCCACGATTTTGATAAATAGTTTAGAGAGCTCTTTAAAGCAAGTGTTTGTACACCCACCACTCTTTTTGAACATGAGTTTTGGCTGACTTGATACCAGCTTCCCATGGTCCACCAAAGTGTGAAACAGAAAGGGAGTTTAAATGCCAAGTGATGTATTTGGTATGAAGTGCTGCAGAACAACTCAATTTGTTTCACTGATCAAACACACTTTTCTTGATTTATACCTGCCTTGTTGGCATAGTTAGCAAACCTGCTAGTTTTACGTTGAGTTAGACTGTCAAGGATGGGGAGATCAAGGTTTGAATCTCCCTCCACACAAATGCGGGTTCACTTCATCTATAGCCAACCTTTCCAATTCCTAACGCATTAGCTTAATTAGTACTAAGCGTATAACCCAAACAGGCAGTTAGACGCGGTGCTAAGTATATATATATTGATTTAGGATTGTCTTATTTTATTTATTAGGTTGGTAAAATGTTATGATAAAAATTTGTTCATTTCTTTTAATATTATATGTTTTTAAATAAAAATGTTTTATATTTATGTCATTCACTTGTCAAATAAGAAAGGTGTTAATTTTTCTTATGTAATTAAATTACTGTAACCAACCAAATACAGCTTTTACCATGTTGAGACCCTTGACTCAACTGATAACCACATGCACCGCCCTCAGATTGATTGTATTTGGACAGCCTTGATTTAGAACATGGGAAATTCCTCACCCTATAATGAACTTTTCGGGCCTACACATCTGTATGTTGATCCAACTACATATTTAACTGGACTGGAGGTGACCTGGTGGTCTAGGGGTAAGGTGTCAGACTTCTGTTCTTGGGTTCCGAGGTTCAATCCTCAGTCCCGGCACAGAATTATCTTATTACCAAACCCTTCCTTCACCTCTGACAAGACGTGTATTAATCACAACTTGTGAATGTGGGGAATGCCAGATCTCCACAGTGGTTCGGATTCCACGTTAAACTGTAGGTCCTCCATTTCATCTCACAATCACCCTACCATTACACATTAGCGTAAAGTGCGTATAACCTGAATGGGTGGTAAGATGCGGTGCTAATAACAATAATAATAATAATAACTGGACTAGGGTTGAGACTTTGGTTCAAAGACGCATGCTCTACTTGCTTCCCTTGTCTTTTCTTTAAACACATACCACAATAAACTGATTTCTCCACCAATCAACAGGTATCGGTTAGCTACTTTTATCAAAGCATCATGCAGAAGAAAGGCAGATTTACAAGAACTCTAGATTGCAGGTCTTACAAAATATAATGCAATGTTTTTTTCCTAAAAATGTCCTTCCAAAAACTACTAATATTATAATGCGCAGCCTAACATTTTTCACTGAAAAAGGCAGATTCCTTCATAGGTCTATTTTGTATTTTGCTGAGACTGTATTTGCAAGCTGGGGTGAGTTTCTATTAATAAACTCAACAGCAAAACAAAGGTAGAGGGGGGGAGAGGATTTTTCTCCTTTCATTGGCCCTGGGCTGGCTGAAACAGAGAGGCTAATATTTCCCCCATTCAGTGTCATTGAACTGCAAATTCAGTAGGTTAGTGTTAGTTTGTTTTGTGTTACTGGCAGTGTCATTTAAAACCACTAAAAGCCCAGTGGCAAATAATTATGTCAGGCCCCCTTTCCATTACTCTAATTCTCAACTTTTCAGACCCCTAAAAGAAAAAAGGAACCTCAAGACTGTTGACTTTTAAGAGATAATATTATTGTGTAAATAATAAACTAGTACATAATTTTTAATGATAATAAGATTATTCCAGAAGTTTCTTCCAAGACAACTTAAAGTACATTTACGACCTTAGTTTACTTGGATGACAGCTCAAAAAGTTACTAGAAATAGCTCCTAATGTATCCCCACACCAACAGCTGACATCTGTTACTTTGGATAGTTGTAATGAAAACATATGGTAATTTATGGATGTGATAGTTAACTACATTAATATAGGCCAATATTATTTATATTTATTTGAGGTTGGGCACAAAGCTTATTTATGGTTTCATTCCAGGTAAAAAAAATTATTATTTTTTTACGTGGAATGAAACCATAAATAAGCTTTGTGCCCAACCTCAAATAAATATAAATAATATTGGCCTATATTAATGTAGTTAACTATCACATCCATAAATTACCATATGTTTCACAAAAGGCCTTATGAACATAGCTTCAAAATGGTGGACGAATGTAAACTATGTGAATGAATATGAATGAAACAAGTTCTTTACAATGATGTACTCATGCAACGGATAACAATATTTTATTCAGTTAAATATTTCAAAATATGATAAAATAATCATAATATAATTTATTATACATAAGAAAAAGACAAGTATTTTCTCTTTCCCAAGAAATACGATGCCTTTAGTAAAGGGTATATATGTAAAGTTTGTTCACCTTAGGAATTGTTTTCTGAAAGGCCTTTTTCCCTACCAGAAATCTATTATACAGTAGTATATTGATAGGAAAAAATACCTTCCAGAGAGTAATTCCTGCCGTGAATGGTATATATGATATATGCACTGTATTACACATCATAGAATTAAGAATAAGTTATTTTAATTATGTTTAAAATATTGTTTAGGATTGAGTAAAAAGAGATTATTAAAAGTAATGAAATAGTATGAGAAAACTTAAGTTTAAGATATTTTAAATGTAAAATA
The DNA here is from genome assembly GCA_902141375.1 of Timema poppense. Classification (NCBI taxonomy): domain Eukaryota; kingdom Metazoa; phylum Arthropoda; class Insecta; order Phasmatodea; family Timematidae; genus Timema; species Timema poppense. The sequence goes on from CABFOV010003497.1 coordinate 15,878, forward strand.
TAATGTAAACTTAAAAATCTTATCATTTATAACATAACAGTGATCTTTTACGGGTGTTGGCAACCCAAAACCTAAACATATGAGTTTTCAACTGTCATTCAGGTAAAAACCTATCATTAACAGACTCTAGTTACCAACTGACTTTGCATGATAATTTTTCAGAAATACAACGAACATACACACATTTTAAATTGACAAGTGGTAGGAAAGAGTTTTAAATAAAAGGCTTACCTTTTGATTCCTTTGTTTGTATCATGTATGTTTTATTTCCCAGGTTCTCTTTTTTTAAATTAAACAATTCAGTTAAGACTTAACAACTTAGAATATAAATGAACCATCTAAAATTTGCCTTTCTAGCCTTTCTATTGGCAAACATTTGAATGATGAAGTCATTCAATATTGGTGCAAGTCTTGATTCAATTAATAGTGTTCCCAGATCAGTTAGTCTTTGTTGACCCATTGTTGATCGCAAGCAGTTCTTTATACTGCTAAGTACAATAAAAGATTGTTCTGCTTGAGTAACAGAAACTGGGATGTCCAGAATGTGCGCAAACACATACATTCGGAAATAAATTTTCTTGTGTATCACTTTAAAATACTCCACTTCTTCTGTTAGATCACCAATACTTTTAATAGCCTTAATGACATAACCTTCAATCTCATTTATGGCTCATCCATTCAAGGTTAGAGAGTGGTAATTAGTGTATTAATTTAAATTTTGTATTATATTGCACTTGTCTTCTGTTTCGCTAAAATGCTTACATTTTCATCCAAAATGAGAAGAAAAAGTCTCAAAGCAAGCCGGGCCCTGGGGATTCTTCAC
>CABFOV010003497.1:22846-35845 GCA_902141375.1 Timema poppense
CTCCTCCTCAGCCCCCCACCTCGCATTTGCGTTTAACAGACTTGTTATGTTTGTCAGTGTGTTTGTGATCTCCAAAGTGATTATTTAATGAAAGTATCTGTCCAGGAAGTGGAAAATTGTTCTTTTTAAGTAAAAGACTAGTAGATGTGTTGGATGGCTAAGAATTGGGTGGTTGTTTGTCAAGAAAATTACTGGGTGTGGGTTATGTTTTAGTAAAGCTAGTTTCTGTGAGGATTTTGTTTTTAATGTCTTGTAAGCATTTGAGAAAGTGGTTTGTGTCCTATATGTGTGAGAGAAGTTGATGGAACAGGGTTTGAAGAGTAAACAAATGCTGAACTATGTTAAGTAGGGCCTCCACATTAAGCAACAATGGGGGTCTTCCTTGTGAATTTTGGTTAGGAGATAGAGAGTGGATGTGAGGAGCCTTAATGATTTGACAAAGGGGCCCGATGTAGTCCATTTACTTGTAAAAAATTTCTTGATACTATTGTGTGTTCTCTTGTAAGGCATCATCCAGTTTCTCGTAAGTATTTTCATCTGCAATTTGTCGTCGTACTGGGGTATAGGTATCATTGTGGTGGAACTTTTGTCAGCATTCAACAAAATGAGATGTAGTACATGCAAAACTCACCTACCTTTCACCTCATACAAACTCATACAAATGGAATACCAGCTACAATACAACTACTGCATTGCTGAATACATTGATCTCACCACAGGTACACTCTGACACTGAATGAATGGTCACAGTTTTGATACCAACCACTATGACCCTGGCAAACCATTAGCACTTTATGGCCAAATATAGCATTCAGATTTTGACTCATGCTATAATACTAGAGCTATTTGATCTCTCCCCAATAGTTGCAATGCTGGTGGGAACTTGATCAGCAATAAATCCAAATCCAGGCTTCAACCTTAGATAACCTTCTATCCTTTTCTTCCAAGCTTTCCTACTCACGCCAATCAGTCATTTCTGTATAGACAATAAAAGATAATCTAATGATTAAATAGAACACATATACAACATTATATCCATCTACCAAGAGTAAAGAGACATGTTTGGAAATTTAGACAGGCAACTGCAGAATTCAAACCTAAATCAACAAACGGGCAACAAAAGAGTCCTACGTAACCATGATCTACCTCTAGCCCTACTACCACAGTAGAGTCTGCATGTATAAGGCATTCACGAGCTAAGTTTACCTGAATGACAGCTCAAAATGTTACTAGAAATTATACCTAATATATCACTACGCCAACAGCTGAACAGGAAACCAGGAGAAATGAAGACCTATTATTGTAGAAGATAAAATACTTGCAATATTAGAAAAAATGTCATTATAATGTATGGAATAGAGTGCACAAAGCAAAATTTAGGTTACTATTTAAAAGGTAGGATGATAGAATTTAAGAAAAATAAAGGACTAATACTTTTATCTGTGGTTTATTTTTCTACATCTCGCTGCAGTTATTTATTACATTTTATTTTATAAAGTATTGAATTTTAAATATATTTTTTTATGAAATATTCAGTATGAATGAAACATTTCTTTGCAAATAACCATCTGTTTGATAAGTCTGCAAAAAATATTTGAAATTGAAAGTCATGGATTCACACATACTTAGTGTTCACAAAAGAGCATAGAAGCTTTTAACAGGGGCGGGTCCAGATCATTTTTATAGAGGGGTCAACTGTGGTTATGCTGTCCAATTTTTTACTCTAGAAGCTATGAGTAGTGTGTCTTGATCTTTTTAAATTATATTCTTTTATAAGCCATTTAAAGTGTTCCTCACCTTAAATTTTTACATAGAAGATAATCTTTGAAGTGGTCTTCCACCAACAACATTTTGAAAATTGAATTATTTCAGAAACTAGGCTATTTGGAATAGTCCTCTCCTGAAAATTCTTCAAAATGACATGCATCTAGAAGTTATTTAGAGCTTTCCTCTGACTTTTTCTGCCAGTTAGATGCCTACAGTCTATTAGTTATTTGATGCCGTCTTTTTCGGCAAATATTTCACAATAGAATGCATCTAGAAGTCATTTGGAGTTTGATTTAAGGCCATCTTTCAGCTTCATATTTTATAATATCGGAGGATTTGAAATGTATCCGGGGCAAATTTATTTTAGGGTGCAGAGTCCCCCACATTTCCACCCCTCTTCTGTTCATACATAATCTATATTCGGTATTCGTGGATGAACTGCTCTCAGGCGATTATTAGTCTTCTTTGATGTGTGGTAGTCTACCGTCTCTATGCGGAAAAATGTTCATTACTCGGCATGCACGACAAATATTCATTCATGAAAACCAATATGAATAAATGTGGACGAATAACGAGTGTGTGAACCCGAATTAAGAGGTGCCTGCGCGTAAAAGGATAGAAAATTGTATAATTCATCTGTGTAGTATTTTCTTTCTAAAATTTTAACTTTCATTTTAATTTTTTTATTAGTTTTCCAACTTTAACAGGGGGGTCAATTGACTCTTTGACCCCCTCTACCCCCAGAATCCATGCCTGGCTGTTAACAGTTGAATTCACCTCACCTAAGATGTATCAACTCTGTACACAAACCTACTCACTTTTATCTAAATATGTGAATTTGTATATTGTATTCTCAAATTAACAACTTCTTGTTACCTTAGGAGACATCTTCTCATCACCTGTGGCCAGCTCCTTGCACACTCTCCCCTTTCAAGTGCTGCGGCAACTCTTTGACTCAACGTTGCTGACCACAGATGATGGTGTGCTGTTGCGCCGAACCACCATTGACATTGGTGCTGTACATCTGCTCCTGGGGTGCCTCTCGGTTTTCACACACCAGTCTCAGGACATCAACCTCCCAGGGGTGCAACACGAGGTAACGCACTTTTTCTTCATATTTCACCAATGGTGTAGGGCTGGTTTTCTCCATCCAGGTTGTCATTATTTAAAAATTTTCACTCAGAAATTTTGGGTCCTTATATGTTCCAATTTTTATTTCCACTAACTTTATTCATGAACAAGTTTACTGTTTTATGTTGAGAACAAAGATACTGTGCTGACAACATCCTTAACTTCAAGACCTTTGTGTAGTATCAAGATAGGACAATGAGCTTGAACACAAATACTAATATTTCAGGGTTGCTTTCTCTCCATATTCTTTATTTTTTAATGCCTATTACAGATTTACTGACACATTTTAAAATATTCCCCATTTTCACAATTTCTATTGTCTCTTGTTTTTTTGTCAAAGCTATAAATAACATTAGTGGCTCAACATAAACACTAAGAAGTTGAATACAAATGATAGCATTATTACCGAAAACTAATTGATTTTCATTCAACAATACAAGGTCTGGTAAATTAAAAATGGCTGGCTGGTTTATTCCCACCCATGTCCCATATAATGTCTTGTCAATTTAAGAAAATTATTAGGAGTCTGCGAAGCTTCGATAATATCGATATCCAATTGAATTTTATATTATTTGATTCGATAAATCGAATCAAGCTAGGAAAATTATTGATAATAGTCTAGGCTATTGCAAACCATATTTGTATATTATGAAGCAAAGTAAATGTTTGTTAGCACAGATGTTAATAACATTTGTATGGATTTTAATCCTAGTAATTAATCTCATTTAAAACATGTAACAAAAGTATTTGCTATTGTTATTATTAAATATTGTATAAGCACTTCGAGGAATTAAAATAATCATATGTTCTAAAACTAGTAAATTGGATGGCTAATGACGTCAGAATGTACTGCACATGGGCATAGTGTTAAGAAACGAATGAACATTTAAGATTAACAGAGGAATATGAAATGCGCGTGTGTCGTAAGAACTATGAAAAAGGAACTAAATATTTTAACTTCATAAAATGGAATACAGCTTATGATTGGTCAAAACCGGACGAAATCGTTGGCAGCAGCCAACCACAGTTTTGGTTTTAAAATATAAAAAAAAGCTGCAAGTAATAACTTGTTTGTCTTCTTAGTGCTTTCAAATTTAAGATTCATAATATTTTGAAAACTATCAGTCTGATTGTATAATGTTTATATCTTTAATAAGTTTTATGAGTTTGTAGGTTAATTTTTGTTTTATAGTTTAACATTTTCAAGTTTCAATTATTAAATTATTATAATAAATTTGTTCAAACTGAAAATATGTACAGCATTTAAAATTTTCTGGAAACATAAATCTCATGTGTGTTAATAAAGAAACATTAGTAATTTTTTGTACAAACAATTTGAGTTGCAAAATTTTCCTTTCTTTAATCAAGACACATGGAGAAACCGAAAGAAGACGATGTTAAAGTGGATAGAAGAAGAAATATAAGTAAAGTGTGGGTATATTTCGAGGAAGGAAATGGAGATGCCATGTACATGCATTATTCTAAAAAGTTTAAAAAAAACCAACTGGAACCACTGCTACACTAAAAAAAACCATCTTTCTCGGCATCACATAACCCTTTATGAAGAGTTCCTTAAACTGGACGCTGTTTCAAAAGATGCCTCTTTAGCATCCACATCAGCGTTAAAATCATCTCCAAAGCAGCAAACGCTTATTAGTATGATGAAGAAGAAAGAAGAACTTCCTCCACAAGGAAAAGAAGCCAAGGCCATCAGCGACAAAATATCCCAGATGCTTGCATTGTGCCATTTACCCTACCAGTTTGTTGAAGAAAGGGGATTTAAAGAGTTAATGGCGCACATTAAACCCAATTATAGAATTCCAGTAAGTACAACATTTTCAAGAAATATTGTGCCTTTGCTTTATCAAAGCGAAAAGAAAATGCTAGCCAGTGTACTAAGTGAAGATATTGTAGCTGCGCAACTAAACACAATTAGTCTAACAACCGACAATTGGACATCTCGTTCAGGAGATGGCTATGCATCACTCACTTGCCACTATAGCAGAGACTTTAAATATAAGTCATTTACCCTAGCTAATGTTGTGGTGCTCGAGTCGCACACAGCTGTTAACATAAGACATACTCGTTCTGAAATGTGCAAAGATTGGTGCATCCCACCACCAACCCAGTCCAGTCCTATTAAGGTATTTATTGTTACAGACAATGCCCGTAACCTGCAAGCTTCTATTAATGGCACATACTGGATTCGGTGACAGTGTTTTGCACACACCCTTCAGTTGGCAATAAAGTATGCAAAGACTTCTTGCCCAAACATCACCAAAATTATTTCAAAGAGTCGCGCATTTGTTGGTCACTACAGTCGGAGCTCTACAGCAAATGCTAGGTTGCATGCTGTGCAAAAGACTATGGACTTACCTGAGTTAAAGTTAATTCAGGGTGTAGAAACGCGATGGTCAAGTGAATATGCCATGCTAGACAGGCTTGTTTGTTTGAGAAAAGCTGTGGCTGCAGAACTAGCTTCTTCAAATTCAGACATTGACTCTCTTTCATCAACAAGATGGAAACTGGCTGGTGGCATTGTTGAAGACATGAGACCTTTTGCTGAAGCTACTATCGAAGCATGCGATATGCTTATCCCACAGCATCAATGATAATAGCAATACTCCGCTGCCTTGAAGCAACTACTTTAGCCCATATTAAAAAAAAATGAACTTGTTTCAGCAGTGCCTTTTGCAAGAAGCCTGCTAAAGTCATTAAAAAGTCGGTTTCCACTATATAAAATGGATGAAATTAATGCTTTGTGTACAATAGTTGATCCACGGTATAAGGCAGCTCTATTTAATGAAGAAGAAATATTCCACGCCATTAACCTGCTTCGACAGGAACTTCTTTCATATGTGTCTCCAGAAACACAAGCCAACGAAACCCCAAAGCCAGCCGCTTTAACTGGATCAATGTGGGATGAGCTAGACAAAGTCCCTTTAACCGTAGGCCTACCCACAAATAGCGTGATTGATAGACATGCAAAGGAAATTGATAATTATCTTGAAGCACCACGACTATACAGGCTAAACAACCCATATGACTGGTGGAAGAAACATAAAGAAGAGTCTCGAGCTGTGGCTTATGTAGCTGAGAGAGTCCTAGCTATTCCAGCCACACAAGTGTCAAGTAAGAGAGTTTTCTCGACATCTGGGAACATTGTGACCAATTGTCGTGAACTATTGTCACATGAGCATGTTGAAGAACTTACCTTTTTACATGATAACCTAAAGGGCTAGTTGATGAAGTGTTAACGCCTTTTTTAACAACATGTTTTCATACAGTGTAGGCCTGTTTTTCTTTAACAACGTGTTATTATTTGTCTAGCTGTTTTTACAAAGTGAAGGTCTAACTTTTGATTTAGCAGTGTATTTTATTAGTTTGTAGCTGTTTTGATAAAGGTTAGTGTAGTTTGTAAGGTTTAACTGTTTAGCCTATTTAACATAGTTTCATGAAGTTAAACTTTTGATTTTGCATGGTTTCATCAAGTAGTGTAGTTGTTTTTATAAAGTGTTACTGTTTTCATAGAGTGAAGGCCTAACTACTTATTAACAATGTGTTTTTTCAGTGTAACTGTTTTTATAAAATGTATCGTTTTTTTATAAACTGTAGGAAACTGTTTATTTACTTCATTTTTATTAAGTGAAACTTTTGATTCAACATGCTTTTGTCAAGTGTAGGCCTACTTCTTTTTACTAGTGTAGCTGTTTTTATAAAGTGTAAGTCCTAAGTATTTACTCGTCATATTTTTATAAAGTGTAGCTGTCTTTATTTAACATGTTTTCATAAGGTGTAGGCCTAACTGTTTTTCTAAAGTTTAGCATTCTTTCATAAAGTGTAACTGTTTTTATTTAATATATTTTAAAAAGTGTCCCCTAGCTTGTAAATATATCAAATTTAGCATTTTTAGAATGTTTAAACTATGATATGATTCGATTCGATAATTATTTAAAATTCACGAATATTGTTTGCTTCGATTCGATATTCGATTCAAACTTGAAAAACCTTTTTCGCAGATGTCTGAAAATTATCATACGAAATAAGACTTTTAAACAAGTGCATATATTTTCTATCTACCTTTCTGTACTTTTCTCCAAATACAATAAAAAATAACTGAAAAAAAAAGGTTTTTCTTAAAGAGTTAAAGTATATATATGCATGTCCTTTTAATGTTTTATTTCTTTGTTCCTTTTACATGTTCTTATCTAAGGGTTCTATTTTTTATTACCAATTTCCTTTTTCCGCCTTTTGGGTTTTTTCGTCTCCTCTTTTAAAAAGTTTAATTTCACATTTCACACTCTCTCCTGATAAATTATGATAGAATAAAACCTAGGTCATGGGATTGGGTGGTAACGATCAATTTTATTTAAGAGGCAGCCATTACCTCTTTGTCCAATTCCAGCTAAGTAAAGTGTGTACTGTGTTCTTCTTTTCATTGTAAAAGCCATATTGTGTTGTTCCCTTTTATATGTTTTCTAGCCACCTTTTCTGTAGCTTCTTCCAAATAATCATTATATTCATAAACGTTTTCCAGCCTGTGGTCAGTTCATTTTAATAAAATGCCTCCAACTTAATGTGGTTATATTTTCCCAAAATTCTGCTGCTTGCATTTTTTTTGGCCTCCCTTGCAGTCTTTTTCCTTCATACATTTCCATATATATATATTTGTATCCTATTCTTCCTCATTAAATGTCCATACCATCTCAGTCTTGCTTCCTCTACTATCTCATGTACTCCCTATAACACCCCCAAACTTCTCTTTCTCAGAAAACTTAATTTTTAATCTTGTTTCGCCTTGTGACTGCTAAAATGCTCCTCAGAAATGTCATTTCCATTGCCCCCCATTTCCTTAGTCTCTTTTACATTTACGTTACATGTTTCTTCTGTATATGGGGCTGTGAGTACAAAGTATGTCCTATACAACACTTTCTTACACTTCAAGGGCACTTCTCTTCTTCATAGTATGTCTCTTACTCACCTATTGAACTCTCCCTGATGTCCTCTTCTCATTATATCCTATCTACTTCCACCTTTTGCTTCAATCACGCTTCCAAGATATTTTACACTCTGTACTTTTCTCAGCTTTACTCCGTCACTTTATACTAGGTCTTATCTTCTTCCTTGTTTTTACCATCACGTCACAATTCACCATATTAAATTTCATTTCACACTCTTTCACTTCCTCATTTAATTCCTGGAGCTCTTTCCTCTTCATTTTTCTAGCATACCATAAAGTCGTCAGCAAACATCATGACTTTAATTCTGTCCTCACAGAGTTTTCCATTCACGACCATTTTCATCACGATTACAAATATTAGTGGTGAGAGGACACTCCCTTGGTTCACTAAAAAAAATTTTTAACCACTCTGTCCTTCCAATCTCTGCCTTAACACAACTCTTGTCATCCTCCTATATGCTTTTTACTCTCTTTACAACTCCGCTTTTCACTTATGCCTCCTCCATTGCTTTCCAAACTTTATTTCTATCCACACTATCATGCCTTCTTTATATCCATAAATACCATTTCAAAGTCTTGCCCATATTCATACCTTCTTTCCATAAGCTATCGTATGGCGAAGATTAAGTCTATTGTAGACCTCTCTTCACTAAATCCGTGCTATTTCTCTCTCTACCTTCCTTTCAATTTCCTTCTTATTTTCTTTTCCAGTAAATTTTCAAAGGTTTTTGTACAGTGACTCATCAGTGTTATCCCCCTATAATTTATATACATCTTTCTGTCTCCTTTCTTAAAAATAGGTATTATAACCACCTTTTTATAGTCTTTTGGTACCTTGTTCTCCTTCCAAATCTCTCTCAACATCCTGTATAACTATTGTATACCTGTTTCACCTGCAGTTCTTATAATTTCCACATTAAAGTTGTCCACAACCAATGCTTATACTTGTTTCATCCTCTTTAATGTGTCCTCCTCTATCCATGTGGGACCTCTTTCCTCTTATTCTGCTATTTTTCCTGCTCTTCTTTTTTACTCTCATTCCTTTCCTCTTCCTAGTTAAACATCTTCTCAAAATATCTCATTTATGGTTCCTTTTCTTCATAAACTGACCCAGGCCACAGACTGGAAACAGTAATGGATGTAAAGTTTTAACTTCTTGTAGTTTCTGTCTCCTCGTTTCTTACTTGGTTACAGAACACTTTCTTACTTCATGCCAGTGTTTCCTTCCACTTCCTCTTACCTGTTCTCCAACATACTTCCTCTGCAGCTCCCACCAAATTTTTCTTAAACCTTTCCCATTCCACCTTTACACTTTGCAATTCATTCTTGGGGATTAAACTCCTTGCCTTTCTTGAATTTTTAGTTTCCACACCCTTATTGCCTTAAAACCTTTCTCTTACATTCTTATATCTTTATGTCTGTCACACACAACTTGTGTTCACCATTTAAGGACACACTTGGTATTACCTTGATGTACACAGTCTGCCTTTTCATTTCCTCATCCATGAGAAAGTAGTCTATCAACAACCTTTGCTCCCCATCCCAACTGTATCTAGTGATCTTCTGGCTTCCGCTTTTCATCTTATACTAGCTTTTTGCCACTTTCATTTTATTTTTTGCACATAACTCCAACAGCTTTCTACCCTCCATGTTACTCTCTCCCCATCCTTCTTTCCCTAACACCCCCTTGAGCCCTCCTCTTTTACTCCTTTAGTGTTAAGATCCGCCATGCCATGCGTTTCCCATATGCCTTTCTCAAACTTGTCCTTTTTTCCTGCTGGACATCCCACTTTTAGGGCATTGACTTATTTATATCACATCCACCTTTTTTTTCTTTATCATTTATTGCCATCTTTACTATCTTGTATTTAGAAGAAGGTACAAGGGAGGTGGATAGAAATATATAAAAGGAACAAACACAACATGGCTTTTACACTGAAAAGAACAAAACAATTTACTCTTTACATTGCTGCCACTGGTCAAAGAGGTAATGGCTGCCTCTTTCCAGACCTTGTTCCAAGATTGTTGGTTTTGTCCCTGACAGGTCTCCTGTCTCTCTTCTTCACCTCACCTGGTTTCCGCTGGGATTTGTAGAAAAAAGAGGTTTTACTTAAAGAAAGAGAGATTCAAATATATTTTGTGTGACATATAGGGATATTTAAACTCCAAGCCTTGGGTCATTTACAGCCTTAATGGATCTTTTCAAAATCTACAAATATGATTTGTATAGGTTCTTTCTCAATAATTGTTTTTTATTATTAATAGCAGCATTGCTATAATCCTCTAGCTATGCCCTAGGAACCAACGATAACCAACCATTACCACCAGAGCAATGAAAGTCAGTGAGGTACACCCCATAAGTCCTTTGTATATCATCATGAGTGTATGTCACAGCTGGTGATAGCAGCCACCAAGGCGACAGCAGTGACAACTGAAGGCCGGTCCAAGTCTGATGACAAGTCACACCTCTATTGGGCCAAGGGTACTGGGTTCGGCACTGGTAGCACGGTGCAGTCGTGGAATGTTGAGCAGGCTCTGTTGAGACAGCGCAGTGAGGAGGAGCATGTCACAGTTCTGCTGCAGGTAGTCACTCTCACCATCAGTTTTGGTCATTTAACCATGATCCAAACATAATCCTCACAAATATACAAAAATATATATATTTATTTTTAATATGATAATAATAATCATCTAGGCCTGTGTGAAAATGACATTTTTTCTCTTGGAAATATTCAGGCTGGAAATAACAATTTCCCAAAGAAATTAGACAAAATAAAAAAATTAATTGAAATCAACAACAACAAGGACTTAATAATCACCAGGATGTAAGTCTGTTCACGATATGTTATTACCTGGATAACAGTTCAAAAACATATGTTTAGGTTTTGGGTTGCCAACACTTGAAAAATGTTTAAAAATGAGGTGGCCCAATGGCTAGATAATTTCATAATAAAGGAAATTGATAAAACTAAATAAAAAATAAACTACTAAGAATAAATTTGATGAAGAAAGCCCACTTAAGGAAAAAAGGAAAAAATTTGGGAAGAATCCAATGCACAAAGGTTACATTTTCTTCCTTTCCTCTGTCTTCTATGGTAGAAGTAGTCACACACACATTTTAACACAAATAAAATAATATTTCGGCATTGTTGCCTTTATCAAACACAAAGAAGGAGAGAGTACAAATAACACAAACAATGAATTACTCCATTTTGAAATTTTGGAAAAATCGCTGTTTTGTTATAAATGTAAAGTTTTTTAATCGCCTGTTATATTTTACATTTAAAATAATGTAAATTTAAGTTTTCTCATACTATTTCATTACTTTTAATAATTTTTTTTTATCCAAGAAACAATATTTTAAACGTAATTAAAAGTACTTATTCTTCGTTTTGGAACATTATCAATAATGTGTAATATAGCAAATAAATATTTAAATAATATTGGTCTAAATTACTGTGGTTAACTATCTTATTCATATGTTACCATTTGTTTTCATTACAGTTATCCAAAGTGATAGATGTCAGCTGTTGGTGTTGGGTATTAGGGACTAATTATAGTAACATTTCGAGCTGTCATCCAAGAAAACTAAGGTCATGAATGAATTATAATAACAAGTTCTTTATATCATGATGTGAAGTGTAAAAACCCCACATCTGACACCAGGATGGAATTGAGAGTACGTTTGTGTCATATTTAATATGTAAAATGGTCACTTAGGTATTCATCACACTTAGGTCATTTAATGTGTAGGGTTAGTCTAGGATAGGTTCAATGAATGACTGAATGATTACTACTAATATGTATATTAAAGAGAAGTAAATTAATACAACAGTTGTCATCGGGACATGGGGTTGAGGTTTGGCAGTCACCCAGTTGCCTGTAAGTCTGTGTCTTTGAATCCTACGCTACATTCTAAGTTTTAACACTTTGTGACTATATGTAACCTTGTATGATGCTAGCAAAGCACTGGTTGGTATTGACACCTGCTGAGGAAAGTTACATTTTTGTTGTTCTGATTCTTATAACTTTCTGGTTAAATCAACACGGGGCTCACCAACCGTGTTTTGATGATTGGTGACTGAATGGCATTTTAGTTTACTTGGAAGGACCCACTCTGGTGCCAAAACTTTCATACACATTACAATGCGGTCTCTTTCCATCGTTGACATTTGTTGATGTAAAGCCAAAATCCAAATAACTGTCACCATATTTATGAAATCTCTGCTTCTTCACACACCATTTATTTGTGATACTTCCTCTATTTTCACTCCTACAATGCCTATTAATGTTCAATAAAATTTGTCCATTTTTAAGAAGATAAGAACAACTTTTTAAAGTTTACTTGATCACAACACCATTCACTAGGTTCAATCTGCAATAAATCAAGGCCGCGAAGACAGCTATTTATATACAAACATGTAGTACCGAGAAAGTTCGATAAATAACTAGAAAAAATCAATTCACTATAATCAAATTGAGGCACTGAGTGACCTACGTCTGTTCGCACAGCAGGCTAAGAAACGGCTGCCTTCTAGACTGCTTTATACTATAACAATCCAGAGTTATTAAACGTTTCTTTTTATATTCTGACATTGAATGCCATCCAGTATTACTCTTGAAAAGTGAAACAATTAGGGGTTTGTACAGTTTCCATTAGATGTTCTCCTAGCATTGCATCAACACATCAATGGTCCGATTCTAAAACCACGTGGGTTGTCATTTCATTGCAAATATTGGAAACTTTCACAGCACTCCTGTAAGCAAGCCGTGCCACACTGTTTGGGAATCACTGCTCTAGAGTGCAGCTGTTCACTTGGTGCTGACCTCACAACAGTGAAAGAAGTAGTAGTATCGATATTTTTAATATGTATTTAGAACACTTTTGCATTAAGCTGAACTTTATACTTTCTTGCCCTAATATTATTGGGGTGCTAATAGCCATACAGAAAAATTAGTTTCCTATTTTATTTATTGTTTTACCTACTCTTCACACCCTTCTCTTCTGTCTGCCGAACAACCAGTTAACTCATTAGCTGACCTAGACATTCTAATGGCCATCTGCACAGTATGATCCTTCCTTTTTTGGGGGGGATTCTTCTCACACTGTACCTACAACTAATCCCCCCCCCCCCCCCCCC
>CABFOV010003497.1:40579-64953 GCA_902141375.1 Timema poppense
TAGAGCTGGGCCGATCAGCTATTTTGCCGATTAGTCCGATGCCGATCATTTGTTGCCGATTAGGCCGATCACCGATGCCGATTATTTTTGTTTTCAATTTTAATAATTTTAAAAACTGTTTCCATTTAAAACAAAATGTGCGTATGTGCGAGATTATTACATCCGATGTTTCATTTTTTGGGCATCTTTAACAAATCTAAATAAAACAACACCAATCTGCTAATATTTTATTTTATGATTATTAGATTTGTTACTTGTGAGTATTTTTATTTCTAATAACGTGCATAAATTGGAAAAAGACCTATGGTAAATATATTTATTTTGATATATTTTGTTTGGAATGTTGGATGTGCTGTTTATTTCAGACCTAAGTCGCTAAGAACAAGCTAATTATTCCAAGATCACATACGAGAGAGCAGAGATAAAATATTATTTTTTTAGGACTTAAAATATACCCACACATTTTGAATAATCGGCATAAATAATCGGAGATTCAAACACCGATCATCGGAATCGCCGGTTATGCAATAATCGGCCGATGATCGGATTAATAATCGGCATCGGCCCAGCCCTAACATATAATATCATTACACAATATATTTTAGAAAAAATATTTTGCTATAAATAAATCATAATTTAGTTTTCTATTTCAACAAAGAAAGTTTTGAGAGGGACACACGCATTTGAGATAAATGGTTCATTTTTAATTGTATATGTTTGTCAGGTTTTATTTTATGTAAAAGAAGTTGAAAGTAAATAAGAATTAATTATTTGGAATTGGGAACATATTCCTCTAATTGATTACTTCCATATGAGCAAGGAAATGAAAAGGCAGACTGTAAACGTTAGGAGAATTGAATTTAAGAAAGGTAAAAATCTTAATGCCCATAAATGAGATGCAAAGTGTAGAGGTGGAATGGGAAATGTTTAAGAAATTTCAAACATATATATTCTCATAGACAAAGCAAAGCTAGAATTTGTTGTTGATTCTTTTGAGCTGGAAACAATATTATCGTTTACTTAATAATTTAATGTACTAAAGCCACTTTTTAAATAAAATTATATTTTTTCCTGAGTGAAGTTTAAACTGATATTTTATTCAAAGTTTCAAAGCTTTGTACGTACATAACTAACTTGGCAGTCACCAACATTCACTTGTTTAGTTGTTATTAACGTGTTTTGGTGCTATCCCATGATATGTTTGAACATGCTTTCTCAGGACAAACAAGTCCAAGGGCAATGGTAAGAGTCGGCCACCAAGCAAGAATTTGGAGGAGCTTGAGTCGGATGAGGGTTTGGCTCTTCTTATTCCTGACATTCAGGAGACGGCCAATCTCGTTCAGGTGAGCACTGGGGCAGCGGGTGTAGGTTTCAAGTTCGACTTAATCAATCTTAAGTAATTTATATTTCACAAAATAATCAATAATTATGTTTTTTTAGGAATGTGTAAAGTCCACTTTTCCAATTCAAAACAAAGTTTAATTGAATCATATGAGATATTTCCAAAGCTGAATGATAAGTTTGAATGTTTTAAAAAATATATATTTGTTTATATGTTTTAGGTTTTAATAGTAATTTTAGTATCCTAAGTAAAGGTTTATAAAACCATATTTAATTAAATTTCATGCCTTTAATCAGAACTCATCATGAGGGAGTGTGTAAAATGCAACACATCCTCCTAAAAGACTAAAAAAAAGAAGTACAAAAGGGATAAACAAAAAAATTTCTAAGAATATCAGGGCGGGGAAAAACTATTAACTATATACAGAAGCGAAAGTGTAAAGTGCGAAACCCATTTATTTTCTTTATTGTGAAAGCAATTTTTTTTTTGTTTCTATCTCTTAGTATTTTCTTCCAAATTAAACATTGAAAAGAGGACAGAAGGGCAAGGCCTACACATTTATTAGAAAACTGTAGACCTCAATGTTCATAATTAAATACAAAACAAAACACCTAATTATGAAATGTTCAGGGTACCTGTGAATTCACGTGTTCACTTAAAAACAAGCGCAGAACAGAAACCGGGTCATGTGATGAGCTCTAATCCATTCACAATCTGCCTTAATCCAATTGGTGTTTTATTCTCTTCCGATGATTGTAACAAACCATGGATTAGGCTCCTTTTGTTATGAGCTGTTTGCCGTCCCTGTCTCTTATCTTACGTAGGATGTCGTCTGGAAAGTTCTCATTGAACCCTTTTAGCTATGTCATATTGAAATGCATTGATAAGATGTTACTTTAAGAAAAATACTTGTTCACTTGTTGTAACTCTATAAGGAAAACCTCTTTTCGCTTTATGAGGTAATTGTATTATATTTGGAAGAAGGTATAGGAAAGGTGGATAGATCACACTTTACACTGCTGCCAATAGACAAAGAGGTAATGGATGTCTCTTAAAGAAAATTGATCGTCACCGCCCAATCCCCCGGCCCAGGTTTCATTCTATCGGAACTCATTAGGGAGGAGTGTGTGAAACGCGCAACGCAACTTCCTAAAAGAGAAAACCATAAAAACTTAAGGGGAGAAAAAGGAAAATGGTAAAGAATGATAGAACATATAGATAGGAACATGTAAAAGCTATAACATAAAGGACAAACACAGGAAAAGGACATTGAATGCGAATATATAATGATATGAATCTATAAGGAAAACCTCTTTTCGCTTTATGAGGTAATTGTATTATATTTAGAAAAAGGTACAGGAAAGGTGGATAGAAACATATATAAAAGGGGGACGAACACAATATGGCCTTTACAATGAAAATAATAACACAGTTCACACTTTACACTGCTGCCAATGGACAAAGAGGTAATGGATGTCTCTTAAAGAAAATTGATCGTCACCACCCAATCCCCCGACCCAGCCATGCTTCTGACTCATGCAGCTAAAAGAAAGAAAAACAAAAACATGGCTGTCGTTTAGAAAAGATTAATTTAATTTAAAATAACTGAAAATTTAAAAAATTAAAATATTTACTTTAAAAATTTGATTTTAAATATTAAAAAGGACGGGCAAATCAATCACATGATGAAATTGACTGATACACCCTGAAAATGTCATAATATTTTTTTTGTTAAATAGTGTAAAAATACTCTATTAATATTAGTGATATGAAAAGAAGTGAAACTTAACTTTAGTTTCACCAAGTTACTTGATGTTAGTTAACATGATCCAAAAACTAAATAAAAATTCTAATGAGTACCCTATATTGTACCATGTGTTCAGGTTGCGACGGATCGCCTGGTCCTAGAGGAAGAAGTTGATACTGTATTTGGCAAGGATGGCAACTTCTCAGGAAACCTTGAGTTTCCTCTGCGTCAGTCTCTCGAGGAGAGATACCTCGAGGTCATGAAACAGCTTCAGTTTGGTGAGTCACTTGTTGGTGTTGAGAGATTGTTTTGTGGTTTAAGTATCAGAGGAATATTTTTCATTTGGTATATCCAGGTACTCGGCAAATTAATTTCTTTCAACCTTTCATTTAATGAGCGTTGTATTTAAAGTCACTGTTGCCAAACTTTTTTTTTCATAAATTTTATTATTAAAGTTATTTTATTTATTTAAAGATATTTCATTGACACATTCAATTTATTGATTAAATTTGGAATATTCCTATAAAATGTTTAGAGGTAGACATGAATGACATTTTTTCATTGGGTTGGGAAAAGAAAGAAAAATACTTGTATGTGTATAAAATTGTTTTAAAATTTTGTAGAGCATACCTGTTAGGTTAGGAGAGTTTACTCAACAATACTAAAAATTGCCCAAATATTCAGGTACTGGTCCACCCCTAAGAATGTGAACAAGTAAATGCTATTTAGGGATAAGACCCTCGAATCTTCAAGAATATTCAAGATTCGAGGAATCAAAACCTTAAATGATTGAAGACTCAAATCCTTTAAAAAAAAAATCACTATTTGAAGGGAAATTTGTTTATGAGTTCTAATACTGCCGGTGAACTGGTGGTCTAGGGGTAAGTTGTCAGACTTCTATGCTGGAGGTCCGGGGTTCAACCCTCGGCCCTGACACAGATGTATCTGATTACCAAACCCTTCCTTCACCTATGACAAGACGTGTATTAATCACAACTTGTGAATGTGAGGAATACCAGGCCTCCACCGTGTTTCGGATTTCACGTTAAACTGTAGGTCCTCCATTTCGTCTCGCAATCACCCTACCATTACACATTAGTGTAAGTGTGTATAACCCGAACGGGTAGTAAGATGCGGTGCTAATAATAATAATCTAATACTGCTTATTGTTGATTCAGAAACAATAGGTGAGTTTTCGCGGTTGACCTGGTGTTGATGTTTACAACCAGAGTATTTTCACAGTTGACCTAATATGGATGTTAACAAAATGTTTATGACCAAGAGGATACCAGAGCTTGGTTTGGTAACACTTTCCTTGACCAGACTAAAGACTATGGTTACGACCAAGGAGCCGAGAATGTTTGCGCCAATTTCAAAATAGCATCACTTAATAAAAGCTGTTCAAGGGGGAGAAATTCTGCTTATTTTTGGGTGGCTATGGTATTATTGGAAATAAAAAATTCCCAGTTTGGTTTTTAATATCTTAGGGCCATTATTTGTTTTGTTTTTTAATTTCTCTGATTATCGAGATTCATTTTTTAGCTTCTGAGACAATATCGAGATACTTTTTTTTCTTGAATTTTTGAAATTTTTGAGTCTTGCAAAGTCCCTATAATTAATATCTTAAATCTATTGTATTTATATATTTTTAATATGGCTAATATATACTTTTTTAAGTCAGCTAGATGTGCAAATGAGTAAAGGAAATTCTCATAAGCAATTTTGCATTCTTTTTTTTTTTAGATACATACGAAATGATCACAGAATGCTCTGAGGCCAGTGGGGGCTACCAGTTTGTGGTGTCATACCACTTTGAGTCGAACATGCGTGCTGCAGGGGAGAGGTGTCACCCCTCCCGCGTAAAGAGGCTCGCCCAAGAGACTGTGACACTCTCAACTTCTCTCCCTCTTTCATACAGTAGTTCTGTGTTTGTGAGGTGTGACACAGACAGACTTGATATCATGAAGGTAAATACTATCAATCACTATAAGAATAAAGAGCCTGTAGGTCTGATTAACAGAGAATTGTTTGTGAACTATCTCCAAGTTACGAGAACTACTATCACTCCTCTTTTTTAATACATTTATATGCTACATTGAATATGAGCTCATTTCATCTTGGCAACCCTATTAATAATACAGGCCTGCAACATTTGGGTTATTGAAAATTGTCTGCAATGTAATGAGTGATTCTAATGTTCTGTGGTGTGTTGATTTAGAATAAAACCTCAATTTTTCTCTACCACATAAGGATGTTCACAAAGTGAATATGAAAATATGGGAAAAACACTTATTAATATGAATTCTGGTTAAAACTTATTTATCTTTGAAAAATTAAATAATGGTTTTATTCAGAAAATTATTGATGGAAAACCATTCTCAACACTTATGGGATTTACAAGTTCTTATACTGTCTTTTTCTTTTGTCCTCAAAGCTCCTATTTGAACTTATTCTCTTGCCTATAGCTTTCGGCTCTTCTCTGTGGAGCATCTAACATCAGTCCACCATCATGTTTATGTTCCATATAACCTGGTATCTGCATTTCATCTCCTTGATTTCTTGATGGAATCTTTGCCCCTGCTCTTCACTCACAGTACCAACATTTTTGGGAAAGTAGTCCAAATGGAAATTTAGGAAGTGCACTTTAAAGCTCATCCAACAACCCAACTCCATGAATTTCATGAACATAGTTTCCACACTACAGTTAAATTTGGGATTCTTATTGTTTCTAAGAAGGAGGTGCAACTTCAAAGCAATGTAGTCATTACTACAGAGACTATTTTAGAAACTCTTACTAGAGGGGTAACTGCTCACACTTAATGCGTGACAGTTGCATTCCTGACATTCTTACAGTAAAATATATGGACTGGTGTTTTCAATTTGTTTCTGCTGTTTAGAGACTATTTTCATAAACATGTTTCTCTAGCAGTGTTCATGTTCATTATTGAGAAAGTTTGTTGTTGCTTAAGCTTGAGATTGAAATCAAGAGTTTTGTAGGCTCATCATTTTCGAGCTGCCACTTGATGTACTTAATAATCAATTTTTAAATCGCAAAAGTAAGGATACTGTTAGTCTATTTAATTGAGATAGTATCAGCATTTTCACTTATAAATCATTCGGTTACTTAACAAATTGTTAAAAATTAATTTCAATTTTCACATTAATAAAGTAATAGAGCTTTAAAACCACTTTCGACCGGTAAATTTATTCAAGATTGTTGTTCATTTTGAATTATACTTGATTGAAGTTGTTTACTTGTATTGCAATGACAAAATTAAATTAAAATTTAAGAAATTTGAATTCTTTCATAAAAATTCTCAAATAAACAAAAATGTAATCATAAAAATGGTACTAAAACACCTGGAAAAATCACGAAAAACACCTTTTTTTCACATATTATATTAGACTTAAATTATTTCAGTAAGAAAACTTTTGTATAGTGGCCAACCCTTAAAGAGTATGCTTGCTCTTTACAGGCCTACAAAATAAGTCAAGATCTATGTTAAATACCTGCATTGCTTTGAGGTCAAATATTATCAAATTTAAAGATAATATTATATTATACCGAATTTAAATTATGTAAATTAGAGATGTGCAAGGACCACTTTTTAAGTTCGTGACAAGAAAATGAAAAACTATCGAGATGCGAGAATGAGACGAGAAGAATTTTTTAGAAGTACAAAAGTTATTTAGTTTTTAACATATAAACAAAGTTTTTTGAACAGTATAATGCTACTAAATGAAGTTATCCCTGTTTTTAAACTCCTTTTTTTTTTTTTTTTTTCAAAATAATACCAACTCAACGGGTGAAATGTTTATATTTTTATCTGAGATGTATCCCTCCTCATTTCAAGCCATCCAAGAATATATTTTTCCCTAAATATTTCTACAAAATCTGAACTGTCAGTATCAAAACTTTTTTTTTACATAATTATATTAACAAATTTATATTTTTAATGATTTAAATTTTGTCAACTTTCATTGTCATGATTTCATCCAATGTTAAATTCATAATAATTTATTATTAATGTCTCAAGAATATAATTTTCTTTTAATTTCAATATTTTAATTTCAATAATTATGAGCATAAACATTATGGTTTACTTGAAAACAATTTTTAATTGGGTGACCTGGCGGTCTAGGGGTAAGGTGTCAGACTTCTATGCTGGCGGCCGGGGTTCGATCCTCGGTCCCGGCAAAGATTTATCTGATTACCAAACCCTTCCTTCACCTCTGACAAGACATCTTGTGAATNGTATTATATTTGGAAGAAGGTATAGGAAAGGTGGATAGAAACATATAAAAGGGGGACGAACACAATATGGCCTATACAATGACAAGAAGAACACAGTTCACACTTTACACTGCTGCCAATGGACAAAGAGGTAATGGATGTCTCTTAAAAAAAATAGATCGTCAACGCCCAATCCCCCGACCCAGGTTTCATTCTATCTGAACTCATCAGGGAGGAGTGTGAAACGCGCAATGCAACTTCCTAAAAGAGAAAACCAAAAAACAAAAGAGGAGAAAAAGGAAAATGGTAAAAAATGATAGGACAGAATCTTTTACTAAAATTCAAGAGACTAAATTAAACCACAAACACATTTACAGTATGCATGTTTGGAATGTAATGGAGGAATCCAGACCAATAAACAAAATGGAACAAATGAAAATTAAGTCAAAATGGTTATATGTCTTTATTGTTGTGTAGTAAATTTCTTCATTGTTGTGTAGTAAGTTTTGAATAAAGTTAAATCAAGCCAAGAAACATTAAACGGAAAATACTGAATTTAAATAAAAATAAATACTTTAAAATATGTTTTTAATATCCTATATTTCTTCAAAAGAACAAAATTTTTCTTTATTGTTTCATTTTTATTTGCATATTCCTTAACTAAATAACTTTGTTCTGATTTTAGTTTCTTATTCCATCAACTAAATTTAACAGCACATGCACATATATTACAGAGCAAACTTAGCCAAAGACTGAACAAAAGAATAATGTAAAATGTTACTAACACAGTTACATGTAAAACTAGTTTGTTAAATAGTTATTTTATATAGTTTGAAACATAATAAAATTATTATAGGTTTCAATGACTATCTTTAATAGATAATCTAAAATTGTACATTAAAATATACGACATGGAAGATATTTTGACTAGTGATAAAACGAAAATCTTTGAAAGACAGTTTGTTCAAAACACTGGAGAAAAACTCATATGAATTTTAAATGGGTTTAATAATGCGATGTGTACCATTTATAATTTAATTTTTGTGGTGTAGCGGCTCTTAATCTTAAAGTTTAATATTTAAAACAAAACTTTTCTTAATGACGCATCTAATGAAACACTTTCAAATTGAATAATACTTATAATACTTAGCACCACGTCTTACTACTCTTTTGGGTTATATGCTTAAGTACTAATTACATTAATGTGCTAGGAATTGGGAAGGATGAATATCTAGGAAGTGAACTCCACATTTGCTTGGAGGTAAAGTGGGATATAATTTAGGAAAAACCACCCCCAGTTCATCCGGGCAAGATTTACACCTCGATCTTTCCCTCATCTGCAATCTAGCTCAACACAAAACTTGCGCGTTAGCTAATTACGCCACACAGGCGGGTACTTTAATATTTAACAAACTAAGATTATGGCTTGTCAATTTCGGCTCTTTTATGGGGAAAATATATATTAACTCCTAATTAAACCTTATATTTATTATCAAACTATGTTAAAAAATAATAAGTTTTCACTTGGCTTTGTTAAGAAATTTATTGGGGCAGTTCTTTGCTTTTTTATTTTCTTCTTAAATTTTCAAGAATCATCTTTTATGTTAGAGATGATATTGAGATTTTTTTTCTCGTCTCGCACATCCCTAATATAAATAAGCATATTACACTCTGAAAAAAAAACTTGAAACATTGTTCCTACCAAGTAATTTACATTGAGCCAAATATTAAAATTGTAAAGATTATATTTATATGTATATATATATATTCACTTTCAATATAATGGATTATATAAAATGATAGACATTAAACACATCTCTTTATCTAATACAAGTTTTTTCTTTCAGCAAAACAAGAAGACAAAATAATTTCAATATTCTCTTTCTTTAAATTTGTGCGTTTGTCAGATAGAATCTTGTATGCAGAAAATGCCCTTTCATTATCAATATTTCCTACTAATTTAATAATTCATTGAATAAAATAGTTCATGATTATACTTTTAAACTATTAAAATAAATGCATAATAAATATTTTATTATTAGATTTGAAACAGAATACAATAAATGCATGGGTTTTTAGGTATATTATTTTCAAATCTACATAGAAGTAGAAGAGAATAAAATTACTATTAATTTTAGTAAGTCTGCTGTTTATATATCGACTAGTCTTTGATCTTTGTTGACATCGATGGTAAAGATCGTGTAGATTTAACCTTGACCGCTACTGCATTAATTTTACACCAATCAATATGGCCACTAATGTTATTTTCGTGTTAACGAACAAATGGAATTTTGCCTTGAAAACATGAATTTCGTTTTAAAATACGGATAATAATATTTTGTGAAAAATCTTCGATTTCACATATAAATACCTTTATTATTATATTTCATGAACTCAAAAATATGTAATAATGATTTCATTGAACTTAAAACACGTCTTAGAGCGTTTGAAATAGATATTTCAATCTTTTCGTGAAAACACTGTTTTCAAAAAGTTGATGTCCCTAATTATGGATAAACATGCAGCTCTAGCAGTGTCCATGCCCATTATTGAGAAAGTTTATTATTAGCAAGGTGTTTCACTGAAAGAACCCATCTTATTTTGCCAGAGAAATTCAAACTGTCTGTTATAAAGAAGAAGGTAACCTGGTGGTCTAGGGGTAAGGTGTCAGACTTCTGTGCTGGGGGTCTGGGGTTCAATCCTCGGTTCCAACACAGATTTATCTGATTGCCAAACCCTTCCTTCACCTCTGATAAGACGTGTATTAATCACAGTTTGTGAATGTGTGGAATGCCAGGCCTCCACCGTGGTTTGGATCCCACGTTAAACTGTTAGTCCTCCATTTCATCTCACACTCACCCTACCATAGCACATCAGCGTAAGTGCGTATAACCCAAACAGGTAGTAAGACGCGGTGCTAATAATAATAATAATAATAATAATAATAATATAAAGAAGAATTTGTTATCCAAAGGTGGTATGTATGAAAAAAGTGCATTGAGCAAAAACATTTAGTAATGAATAAAATGATAAAGTATTAAGAAAGTGTGTGTAAATTTGTGTTAGTGTCTTTTCTTTTATTCGTGTTCTACTTTTTTCCTAATACTTTATCAGTTTATTCATTATCCAAAGGTGGGAGAACTCTCTTTACATTGTGAACCACTTTGCATTGTTTGCCACTATAAATTGTCCATTATGATGTATCGTCATTTATAATATACCCTAAAAGATGTTATACTGTGATAAAGTCCTTCACCGTAGGAATTGTTCTCCTAAAGGCCTTTTTTCCTACCAGAAATCTTTTATATAGTAGGATATTGGTAGGAAAAAAGACCTTTCAGAGAGTAATTCCTACCGTGAATGGAGTATATGTGATATACCATAAAATATCATATATCGTAAGTAGATGGTTCATCACCACATTCAAAATCATAATATCTGTATATCGATGTATTTACTAAAACTGGTTCTTTGTGATTTATCAATATATCGCCCAGCCCTATAAGCACTTAAAATGTAACATTATATACTTGTCAATTTTGAGAACTAATTAAAACTTATCTTTCTTAAATATGTATTTTAACATTGTCACTTTTTTTTTTTTAAGGAAACCCTCTTTTTACTTTATTGAGGTATATGTTGTTACCTGTACAGTGTGCTCTGGATCACAGGTTCTAATCACAGGCCCTGCTGAGACCCCTTATGCCAACGGCTGTTTTGAGTTTGACGTGTATTTCCCGCCTGACTACCCCAACTCCCCCATGATGATCAACCTGGAAACAACAGGTCACCACACGATAAGGTTCAACCCTAACCTCTACAATGACGGCAAGGTGTGTTTAAGTGTTCTCAACACCTGGCATGGCCGCCCCGAGGAAAAATGGAACGCCCAGACTTCCAGCTTTCTACAGGTATGTGGAGATATGCCCATCTGGTGTATTTATAACATGTTATATATGCATTAGGGGTGTGAATATATGAAAATTTTAAGATTTTTAAATATCGTTTTGATAATTTCTAAATTATTTTTATTTTAATATTAAATTATGAAACTTTGAATCATTTTTAAATTTTAAAATACCTTAAAAAAGTTATTTGTTAATTTAATTTCACCACAAATTTGTACACATTATGTATAGATGGGAAATTTGAATTCTTGAATTCTTAAAATCCCATGGTACTTTAGAGAGACGAGATGATTCGTTAAATTGACAAAAAAAAGTATCTTAAAAACAATTATTAAGACCAAAACTTCAAATAACAATTTTAAGCAATCGGTAAAAGTAATTATTTTGATTTGTGTAGTTAAGAGATTAACAAAATTGTATTATTTATTAATACACTAAATAGTAATAGGGATTCACTTTGTTTTTTATGACATAATAGACATGACGAACAAAGTAGCAAGTACAGTATACCCTGATTTTGGTTGGAAGAACAATAGAGAAAATTCAAACACATCTCTTTGCTTCCAACATTGATAATATTTCACTTTGATATTTATGTTAGCTTATAGGTATTGATGATATCTATCAAAAGTGACAGCTTCAGATATCATGACTTGATGTATGAACAATTGTTTTAGTAATTTATGGTTTAACTTAGGAGGGATAGCCAGTACACTTACCTTGACTGTCAACCTCACAGTTCAACCAAAAGCATCAGTCTACTCTCCTGACCTGATGAAGCTGTCTGTGACAGTGAAAACTTGTCCTTAAAAATGTGTTTATGTGTTTTTTAGTGTTATATCTAAACAATTTTACTCTAGTATCACCTAGGTAAGTGTGCTGGCTATCCCTCCTAATTTAAACCATGATTTAGCCTAGTGCTCTATACCACATAACCTCACTTTAGTAACTTACTTTGACTGTTCTTCCTACCAAAATCATACTATAGCTTATGGTTGGCTTTTATACTGAACCATGATTACACAGGGTACCTACTATCCAGGAAAATCAGGGAAAACTGGAATAAGTCAGGAATCTAAATTACAAAAAATATCTGGGAAAATGTTTCACTCAAAATATGAAATATATTGATCATTAAATCAGCAAATTACAATGTGATTCACACTTCTTTCTTTTTTTGTAGCTGTGTAATATATTTTATAATTTTTATCATTCCTAGTAGACTTTGTTAATACAAATAAAAAAGACTGTTTCTTTAAATTTTTAAACTTATTATTATTCATAAAAAAATAACAAAAACTGCAGGGGGCAGATAGAAGGGTTTGACATATTTTTGAGTCAGGAATTTCAGGAAATGATCAGGGTGAATCAGGAAAATTGTCGAGAATTCCATTGGTCAAGTTAAGTAAACACCATGTTACCACAGATGTTTAATCATGTTCTCCTGCTACAGCTTTCTTTCTCTTGCCCTCTCTACATGAGTTAGTATTGGTTGTTTCAGGTGCTGGTGTCTATCCAGTCATTAATCCTGGTTCCAGAGCCATACTTTAATGAACCCGGCTACGAGCGGTCTAGGGGTACCCCTTCAGGCAACCAAAGCTCCCGAGAGTACAACTCCAATATCTGCCAGGCCTCGGTGAAATGGGCAATGCTAGAGCAGATTCGCAATCCATGCCCTTGTTTCAAGGAGGTGAGCCCATTTTAAAATAGGGATTTAATTAAAGCCCTGAAAGTTTTAATTAAGTCTTGGTTGTAAATTTACTTTAAATCCACTTTTGTTTCCAATCTCTAGCCTGGTTCACTTTTCTATTCAAGTCATATATTCTCCACTACCGGCTTGCTAGACCTGTCGTAGCTTCATATGCCTCATAATACAACTCAAGACTAGGACAGGTACAACATCCAGTCCTTGGCCATCAATTTATCATTGTTAAAGGGTAAACCCATATTTTCATAAATTATAAATTTTTGGCCAAGCCGGGTATTGAACCCGTAAGCCTTAGCTCAGTAGGCAGACTCACTACTGACTGAGCTAAGGTGTATGACTATTGGTTGTAAATACAATGTCTTTTTCAGGTTTTTTTAGTCCAAAGATTCTTTGTTGTTCACCGAGTTTTAAATTTTGAATTGCCACTTTTTGTATACATACCTTACCTATATTAGTTCGCTGCTTCTATCATCAGATCTGCCATCCACTTTTTTCAGTCACTTCTAATAGAGATAGAAGGCTGAAACTTTGTACAGATTCCTCATTCCGCATGACAGTGCATTATTTTAAAATTCAAGCTAAAACTATTATGTGGTGCACACCATGTAGCCATTGCAGGTCATATATAGGCCTATCAACTATGCTGGATTTAGGACCTTACCTTACGGCTTATTCATTTAAACCTATCCTATTTTAAGTTTGCCTACATACATACTTGTTTTTTATATATTTTTATTACTACTACTACTACTACTGATGGGCCAGGAAAATTTTTGTGTGTTAGTCCTCATTTTAGTTTGGTTGTAGAGTTGGTGTATGTATTCATATACTTGATTTTAATGGTGTAATAATGTGGAAGGTTTAGTGGTAAACATTGATAATGATAAAACCTCAGGAAAGCTGGCTTACAAGAACCACTTCTCATTATTAGAGCTACATTCTTCAGGTGAGTCTTTCATTGTTCTAATCTCTACACAATCCACTTTCTGATTATGTTGGCTTCCAGATTAGTCAATTGACTTCCAGACCGCGAATTGTTATTTTACTGGCAGTTCACGTACCTCATAACTGGGAAGTCTTATTCCTGTATCTATAGTCTGTTCATGATAGGTTTTACCTGTATGACAGTTCAAAATCATATGTTTAGATTTTGGGTTGCCAACACTTGTAAAGGGTCACTGTTTTGTTATAAAAGTAAAGTTTTATAATTACATGTTATATTATACATTTAAAATAACGTAAACTTAAGTTTTATCCCACTATTTAATTACTTTTAATAATTTCATTGTGATTTAGTAAGGAGTATTATAATAATACCAATTAATTATTCAAGGAATACCCAATAAACAATAACAAAAGGATCTGATTATAAATGAAAAGATGTAATTGATATGAAATATAATAGGGAAAAAAAAAAATTAGCAAAAAACATATTGAGATTATAAGTGTTTGAATAGTTATGTATAATAACAAGACTGAATGAATATATATTACATTATATAGAAGAAAAGATATACTGAATAGAATAATGGCAAACCTATAGCAAAAACTTTAACTTATAATTCTTATTAAGGTATGTGAAATCAAGTAGAACAAGAACAGGTTAAATACAGAATAGATTAAAATACAAAAAACATATTAAAATTATACAATACATACAAATGAAAATCACATATTCTAAGGTTACATGTTAATAATAATAATATTTAGCACCGCGTCTTACCGCCCGTTCGGGTTATACGCTTTAAGTACTAATTACGCTAATGGATTAGGAATTGGGAAGGATGAATTAGAGGAAGTGAACCCGATTACATTATATAGAAGAAAAGATATACTGAATAGAATAATGGCAAACCTATAGCAAAAACTTTAACTTATAATTCTTATTAAGGTATGTGAAATCAAGTAGAACAAGAACAGGTTAAATACAGAATAGATTAAAATACAAAAAACATATTAAAATTATACAATACATACAAATGAAAATCACATATTCTAAGGTTACATGTTAATAATAATAATATTTAGCACCGCGTCTTACCGCCCGTTCGGGTTATACGCTTTAAGTACTAATTACGCTAATGGATTAGGAATTGGGAAGGATGAATTAGAGGAAGTGAACCCGCATTTGCTTGGAGGGACAGTGGAAAATTATTTAGGAAAAGGTTGCATGTTAATGAATAAAACATTACTAAGTAAGATGTATTAATTATAGTAAAAAAGTTAACATTAAGTTTAAAGGTAATATTATGATAGATCCAAAGTTGTCAAAAGGAAAAGTTAAAATTTAACCAATGGTAGTAAACAGGGAAATTAAGCTGACTCGACTACAGGCTGGAAACAATTGATGATGATGATGAGTTGCTATTTAGTATTTATATTTTCTCTAATGTTTATAATTATTTTCCAGTTTTGGAAATGGATTCGAGAAGTTGGAGATTATAATTTGTTAATAGTGGATTCGACCCAACTCTTAGTAATAATTGTTTCCAAATAGGTTGACATTAGTCACTATTTGTAATAAATAACCTTCTACTAGCTTTCAAATACTATCGTTCCAACCATGGATGCCCTATAGCTTCTTGCATACTCAATTATAGAATGAGGGCACCTAAATAAAACATCTGATCCGCACAAAGTTTCTAAATTACTGAATAAGATAGGGTGTTTCATTGTACCCGGATTCTCTTGAAATGGTTAGTGAGAGTCATAACATGATTTTACATACCTCACTTAAATGGCTTCTTTCCAAATCTTTACTTGCAGGTTATCCAAACTCATTTCTGGATTAAACGTCAAGAGATAGTGACTCAGATTGAGGGCTGGATTGCAGATATGGAGGGCCAGTGTGGGGACAGGAGGACTGGCAGAGCCATCTCGCTCAACGCCATGGCACTCAAGGTAGTAGCCGTTTTCCATTTCACAAGTTAAAACAAAGCTTAGGTGTCATTTCATTTGACGCTTTTAAATTTGAACAAGATTGTTTCTTAAAATTTTAATTTCATACACTCCTGAGTTTAAATTGTACAAAATAGCAACTGAATGAGTTCAAACAAATTCTTTTTTCATAGCTTCAACTGGACAAATAAGTAATAGCTACACCACCTTAAATATACTTGCATCTTCGGCATAATATTTTATTTTTGTGTAGTGCTTGTTTAGTTAACTCTTCATTATTTTTATACTTATTCTTGACATTGACTCTTATAACTGAACTCTTTTGAGTCTAATAAACTGTTTTGTGACCCTGTTGTAGAGACATTTCCGATTGCTTAAGGAGGAGTTTGCGAAGCTAAAGACTCCTGAAGGACTAGATGACCTGATCGACCTGACATTTGATGCGTCGTGCGTAGCAAACACACCCAACTCCAAAGAAAGCTCACCCGTGGTGAGCACACCTACCCAGTCGTATGTTCCGTTCCCCCCCACCAGCGCGGCCACAGATGCGCAGAAGTCTGCAGCAGAAGAGAGTGCCCTCCACGAAATTGATAGTGACATTGAGATGGAAAAAATGGTTTCTAAAGTTTGTGAATGAAGTTTATGAATTTAGGCTTTTAAATAATTTATTTAATGGTAGTTTTTTTCAATATAAAAAACAATAAAATAGGTCATTTGTTGCTCGCTGCTTCACAAAGGTGAATGTGTGCGAGCTTGGGTCATTTGTAATCGCAGTTCTCACTCGGCAAGTGAGATCATTTTCCTGTTATCTGTTTTCGGGATGAAAGTTCCTTCTTATGAAGGCACAGGATGTGTTATTAGTTGAATAACTGTATTTGAATTTGTAGGTCTTTATTGGTATGGAAACGTGTGTAAATTCTTGACGACGAATGCGGGTCTGCCATAATCCAAACCCAAAATACAAGTTTTATGATAAGATTATGACAGAGTGTGGAGGATAATAGAAGTACATCTTGTGTTTGGGTCTCATCGCTCATACATTAAAATGAGATATGCACTAAAAGTACTTTTAGACCAGTCTTAGCTTCAACACTTGGGTTTATCAATTTGTACTTTATCCAGTTTCATATTATTACTGTTAAACCTATTTATATTGTATTATCACAAAATTATTCTTTTAACATTGAAATGAGGGGCTTATGGTACATTGAAAAGTAAGCAGACCTCTATTTTTGGGGAAATCTGTGGTAAATCACGCTATAGCTCTTTTAGATGTACTTGGGCTGATTCTGACATTAACTATTTTGGAGTGGAAATTACGTCAATATTAGCACTTAGAAAAAAACATCACACATTTATGTGTTAATGGAACCTTTTTTCTTTTCAAAGAAAAATGTTTTATCAAATATGTGCATTTATTTGTTGAAGCATTAGTATCAACACAAGTTCTAAATTTTGTTAGTGTGAATATGGGAGGAGTATTTGGTTTTCAAATCTTTAGATGAATAGGAAGTAATACACATGACTGAATTTTGATAAATGTTACAAGTAGCGCTTATTTTCATACTGAGTTTGTTCCTCTCCCTTATAAAAACTGTTTGAAACAATATTTATTTAAAATTGAAGATTAGGGTAGTTCATTGTGTTGTATGGTTTGTATTCTTAATTTTATAAAGATTGGGTGTTCACATCTCTCCTTCATATTTTCTTGTTAAGCATAGTGGCCTAATCCAGTGAATTGGGGGGGAAAGAAGGTAAATTATCATTAGGTTATCTTCATTAGTAAAAATTATCAAGTAAGATTACAATTCCTGATGTATCTGTAAAAATAATGGGACGTTCATTGTTCACAGACCAACATATTTTGTCGTTTTCCTCCCCAAGCTTGGAATTCAAGCCTTACTTTCCTTCTTTACTCTTCTTTATGGCCACATTTTCTAGGAATATAAGCAATATAATCTCCAAGACTAGAAATCAAATTAATGTGTTAGGTTTTCAACTTGATTGAATATCTACTACTTGCTTTCGAGGCCTTGGTGGCTCATCCAGTCTGATGCATCCTTGAAGAAACCACACACGAGAGGATACAATAAAATCAGCTTGTTTCTATTTTGCCACCAAGATTGAAAAATTTGATCTTAACACAGTAATTGAACTTGCAATAAGTTATTGGCTAGCCTGTGTCTACTAAGTTTTGTTTTTCTCCTTTCATTATTTAAGACATAAGTCTTATGGATATGTTAGTTGTTTTTTAAAAGCTACTGTAATTTTGCTTGATATAAATAGTCAGCATTTCTGCATCACATATCCTTAACACAATATTGTTTTGTTAAAACTAGGGCTGTGTGTGATCCTTATTTATTTATTTTTTTCACTTCAAAATTTTATTAATTATTTACTTTACAAAGTATTATCTAACTTTCATATGGAAAACTCACAATATAAAAATTATACAGATAGCAAAATTTACATTTATTTTTTCATACCTACAGCTAAAACCAATTAAAAGTTTTTTACCCTCTACCTGATTCATTTCAAAACAATTTTTTTGCATCTACTATTACATTTAACTTAGTTAAAATGTGAAATTTTATTTATTTATGACCATATTTCCTTAAGCTTTTAATTTTAATTTCATCATCAATTTGTTGTATTTATTTTTTAATTTTAATTAATGTTATGATTAGTGTTAGGACCAACATCATAAACCTAAAAAATAGATGTGCCTGAACTGTAAAATTATTTCCTTAAATTTTTCTCTGTACCCATTATTTCCCAAAGTCAAACTGTAATTCTCGCACAGGTCTAGTTAAATTTAATAAAAAGAATGTCACGACAAACTCAATTTTATAACTGAAACCATATCACATAGTATTTATCAAGCATAAGTTTTAATATTTTATATTAAAGAAATGTCTTCATTATTTTATTTTATTGCTTCCCAAAGTTTCACAACCACCTAAACAGTTGTAGACTTTCCCGACACAGGCATCATATGATTGTTCACTTGATTAATGTGTTGTTGATTTCAAGTAGTCGTGCAACTTCCATTGTGTGACAAATGAATATTGGAATGTGTTCCTCGGGCCTGGAACTTTAGCACTTGTTATTGTGTAGACAGTAAGGGAGGTAAATATACTGAAAGCTAAAAAAATGAAGCAGGATCCCTAAAAATAAGAAAACTTAGAAAAATAAAATTTTTGGAAAGATATGGAGATATTTTACAAAAATAGTCCTTCTCCCAAATGACCCAGGTGACAGGCTGGAAACAGTAATAGATGTAAAAGTCCAATTCTCCCAAAGTATTAAAAACCCAAGGAAGAGCTAACCAAGCAAATGTTATTTGCAGTAAGTTTTTTTCATTGTGTAGGGATTAAATGTATCTAACCTGAAATAAAAAACCCTGTTGGATTAAGTTGTCATGTAAGAACATGCTTTATTATACATAATCTAAGACTAGACAAATGTGTTTACTAGTTTTTCACAATAATACAAATATGGCTAAATTCAATAACAAATACAATAGGAAAGCAATTTTTTTTTTTTTCCTACTTGATAAACCAACAAAAAAAAGTTCCTCAAAAAACAAATTCTCATGTCACCCTTGAGATAAAGGGCCCAATATACCCCTCAAATTAATTTGTTTTGGATAGATCTATTTTTGAGGTTTCCTTTCTATCCTCAATATATAATTTGTTTCTCACTTCTATACAATCTTCAACAGTGTTGGCTTTCTTTGTTTATTATAACAAACATTAAAAATATACTTGGTTTTTAGTGTAATCTAAAAGTATACTTAATTATAATTTTGAGTTGTATCATAGTTTAAAAATCTGTGTTCTATTGCAATTTATACTAAGTTGTGTAGACCTTCAAATGCCATTAGTTTTATAATTACATCAAGGTATTTATACAAATATACAAGGTTGTCAATTTGAAGATGTAAGAACATTGAATCATCATATAAACTATTAAGTTCCCATGTTAAATCTATTCCTCCCTCATTATATAGAGTGGTTATTTTGAAAATGAAAGAATAAAAAATAACTTCTACAAATAAAAAGAATATTATTACTCTTAAGAATTGCAATGGTATTGTAGAACACAATAATTACTAGTGATGAAAGATGGACATGTTCTGGGTTCATAGCTGTATTCACTGATTGAAAAAACTGCAAGGATTTTCTAAACAAATAAATTATTTTCCTTTTAATTTTGTGCTATGTTAGTAAGATTGCAGCTGGGTAAGGATTAGAACTAGGGTTGGGACCTCGAATCTTTAAGTATATTTTAGATTCTAGACAAAATCCTTTAAAAAAAATCAATTTTTCAGGTGAAACTTGTTTTAGAGCGCTAATATTGCTTATTGGTGGTTCAGAACCAATTATAAATATAAGATTACTGAAAGAAAGTTTGCATTTAGTTACTATTTTAATTTTATATTGTTCCATCTTATTTCTATTTCCTCTTTGTTCATAAAGATTCAGATTTGTAAAATAATGGATTTGACCCATCTATAATTAGTAAAATGACCATCTAATTTACCCAAACTTTTATCATTGTCTAATTTTCATTTGACTAGTGTGTATCAAAGTAGGTACTGCTTGAGACGTGACAGCGTAAAAACGAGATTTAAATTCTGGTCCAGTTGTAATTATTTACTAGTATAGCATCAATAATTTGTTCTTTAATAAATAAAATCAGACATTTAATTATGTGAATAGTAATTCATGCTATATACAGATAGACCAATAGAATGCGATATATGAAAATTAAATGATCATGTGTTATACGGGTTTACCTGTGAGGTAATGTGTGTTATGTATGTTGTTTGTGAACAAATTGCCGGGATGTATCATTGTGAATATTGTGTACAGCTATTGTAATTTAAAACCGCTGGAGAGAACACTTAACTCTGACGAGCTAGAAAAATTGGTTGCAACAAAATAAAAATAATATTTTAATTGTTTTTAAAGTATTTTCTTTTATGATCCTTCCGTCATTTTATGTGGTTGTTACTGTATATAAGGCTGGGTTTGTTATTCATGCATAAATAATATCAAATCGAATCTGCTAGCACCAGTTTGTTAATTCTAAATGATCTCTAGCAAGATTTTCATGACGCTCCCGAGTATCAAGTCAAGCGTGCGCTTAATAAGTATATATATAAAATTTTAAAATTTAATTATGTGAATAAAAACTAATTTGTGTGAAATTACTTATTTAAAAAATTTCTAGTGAAATATGATTCAGAGATTTTAAAGAAAAATAATGTTTTAAAATCTCAAATAAGTTCTTTTAAAATCGTTAAAAAAAACAAGCCATAGTAATAATTGACAAGTTTTAAGATAAACTCTTTAATATATTATGATAGNAACAAGCCATAGTAATAATTGACAAGTTTTAAGATAAACTCTTTAATATATTATGATAGAAACTGAAAAATCATTATTTATTTCAATACACTTGACAGTTCAAAAAAAAGATTTGTGAATATAGGTTTGAATGTGCAGAGTTAGCTATTCACTTTGTGCTGACCTTCAAGAGTAAGAAGTGAAACATGATTGGTTTTAGAAGGTAAATAGCAGGCTTGAAGGATGAATCACAAAAAAAAAACTGGGTTAACATTAACATTTATATACAGATATTACCATTTTGTATGTGGTGATGCATTGTATACTATGGTATATTGTTTTCCATGGTGTATAGTGTACCACTCATATCATTAAAGCCGATGCCTCCTCTGTGGACGATGCTTTGTGGCTCACATTGTATTAAGCAGGTCTCTCACTATTTGCGAATGCATCACAATACTTTTAGCAAATAATTTCTTATTGGTTCTGTTCCAAGGCTAATTAAAGTTTTATCTTTGAAAGAAAAGCATCTATATACTTCAGGAAAATTTGTCAATATAAATATTGTATAAATAATTTGTTTTAGATTAGAACAATAAAAAACTTCACAAAATTATTGAAAGCCTGTTTCCAAGCATACAATAATAAATAAAATGTATGCTATCAGTGCTGATATTGTAAATAGCTTACAAGATAATTGGATGAACTTTGCTGCATTGAGTCAGGCTTTGGGTGAATCTACAGATATTCAGGACAAACCACAACTAACTCTATTTATAGAGTCCTTCCTGAACTGGGAAAGCTAACCAATAAATTTGGAATCGAAAATTCAAATATTCATCAAGGTCTTGCTCCATGCTGTATGAGTAAAAAGGTTAGCAAAAACTATGGTAGAAAACAATATTGAATATTTGGAATGGCCAGGAAATCCGTCGGATTTTAACTCAATCGAAAAACTTTGGGAAATTTGCAAAAAATAGGGGGAAAAAATCTACTGTACAGCCATATAAAAGATGAAGTGTGGTATAATTCAAGTATCGTTTCATGATCCTGAAGTGAAATAAATGTACAAAAAACTTTTTGACTCAATGCCGAAGGGACTTGAACTGGTTATAGAGCTAAAGGAGGTCATATTTCATACTAAAATACCGAATGTAATGACAATTATATGTTTAAATTGAAATAAATCTAAAATAACACTATAATTTGTTTTGTTCACATTAATTCGCACAAGGTTGAAGGGATGGAATTAAATGAAAGGCCTTGTAAAAACAGGCATAAAATAATTATAAGATAAAAAGTTATAGAAATAAAATTTATCAGGCCACACAGGATAAGCCTTTATGAGACAATAAAATGTGTCAGTCAACAAGTATTGGTGCTATAAAGATATTTCTTAGTAAGTCACATTAATAAGTCATTTTCAATTTTTTTCAGTCTCCTGAGGATGGCAATTATTGCCGGAACTTGTTGATATTAACCTTTTAATTGAACATCAAAACCACTAGAATTGAAAAATGAGCCAGGGTTTATATTTACAAATTAATAATGGAATATCCTAATTCTGTTTTATTAATATTTCATTTAATTAATACAGGGTGAGTAGTAATCCACTAAACAGACAATACCACATGATTAGGTGGGTAAATGTAACTCAAAAACACACTGCATAAAATTTCATAGTCATCGATGATTAGACATATACGTAAGAATGTGAGGTCAGTTTTGTGTAAGTAGCAATGAACTACACATACGTGGAATACTAGGATATGGAAATGACCATAGGAACATCTGACAGTCGAGCCGTAGCTGTCCACTTCCACGGAAGATGTTAATGACGGGGATGCGATTGTAGGCTTCTGTTCGATACCAGATCATTTGGATTCCCACAAATACCGTCTGTTCTTTAACACGGTTTTACCTGGACTGCTGGAGGACATACCATTTCTTGTGCGACAAAGGATGTGGTATAAGTGTGACTGCACACTATGAGGCACAAGTGTGGCAACTGCTTGATGAAGTCCACCCCAACCAGAGTATCGGGTGTGGAGGGCCAGTGGCATGGCCACCAAGCTCACCGGAACTCACACCACTCAATTATTTCTTGTAGGGTCACCTTAAAGTTTCGACGTACCCATGTGACAATCTACTGCAGTCGCTTGAAGACAGTGTGGCATGAATCCATTCTGCTAATGAGATAGTTGATGTCGACATGCTTCGCCTACACGCCAAATTTATACACCATTTGGAGAAATGCTTAGCCATTCCATTGACTGAAAGTGACTATTCTCAAACAATTCTAATAATTCTTCCCTAAGGTTTACTGTATAATTGGTGTTTTCATAACTAATTTAAAAAAACAAAATATATTAATAAGACTACTATGCTTTTTGTTTTGTTGTTGTGGCAACAATAGATATTATAGATCATGAAATAATTAGCTACAAAGTATATTTTCACACTTATATATTGTTATAACTGGCCACCAAAATAAAAATAAAATGTTTTTTCTAACTCAAGAGAGCTATACAAAATAATATTTAAAAAATAAAAGTTTTAATTTGTAAACGGCAAAAAAAAAAAACCTCCTTGATGGTTTATAAGTCATCAACAGCCCTTGTTTTGACTGGTTTGTCATCTTGATTTCAGAACACGTAGCATTTTTAGAAACTTTATTTTGGAAAGCATTTTTTAAGTGAACCATAGATGTTACTTCCACAATAAAAAGAAACATCCAAGCGGTTATTTTCATAATTTCATGTTTCAACAATGTAAAAAGCATTTAATAATTTAAAAAAATTTTTGTTTGTGTGAATGTTCTGACTGCGAAAAGTAACAATCAACATATGTGAGGCGGAAAACGAAAGAGGACCTTTAGTCGGAGAGGTTAATATTTCAGGACGAGCAAAATTAGCGATTAGGGTAAAAAATTGCATTTTTTTATTTATTTTTTTGTAGTTAAAATAATTATGTTTTCTACCTGAGAGAGTTTGTTGGTAGTTAAAAATAGTTAGGTTTCCTACCTGAGAAATTAAGGCCATACGTCCAGAATTTTTTTTTTTCGTCATTCAAAAGAGTTTTATTCTATGAAATGTTACACGCCAAAAATTTATTTTTAACTATTTTCATTCAAGAGCTATGAGGGTAAGAAGCTTCAATTTTTACGTTTTGCAAATCCATATT
>CABFOV010003498.1:0-19091 GCA_902141375.1 Timema poppense
CAAAATTGCCACTTCGAGGTTCCTCGATCTGGCGAAGACCACACATGCATATTTTCAAAAATTATATTTTTATTTTAAAAACCACAGAAACAAGAGAATTTATTTAAATGTTTTCAACCGACACAAAATTAATTAATATTAAGAAAATGCCACCATATTTATGACTAAAATAATACCTATCTAAAAAAAATGAAATTGCGAACGATTTAAGGTGAAATATTTTTGTATTCACATTATTTAATTTGGTCTTTCCTTATACATCCAAACATATCAAAGTAAGAAACTGATTTGCTACTTTTATAAAACAAGTTATTCTAATTATTATTTTATGAAACAAAATACGCAAAAAATTATGTTTGCAGATATGTATTTCTGATTGGACATCAGCCCGCTTTTACTTTTCGTGCTTAGAGATAAATAAGAATTGAGATGTCCTGTTCTCTTTAAACCTTGTCTTTTTAGTAAGCCAGAGCAGCACACCTTTCAACGTCGTAAAGTAATAACGTTTCTAAAAGTAAAAGCCTTTTTTACAAGTCCGTCTTTCAGTTATGTGTAACGGTACTGTAATCCTCGTAAACAATACCGTGATAATAATAGCCGTTTGTCTGGTGTTCTGTTGATTGTTGGGAATAATGTAATCTGGCAGAGTTTTGTATAATTTCCTTGGACAACAACTATCTATAGGTACCCCATACACTATCAGTTAAACTGTGCAGTTTAACGTTGTAAAATAACTGAACGGAAAACTGAACTGAATGTTCTCTGGCACAGCACAGCACAGCTTTCCCACCGGGTTAGTGAATTTTCTCGTCAGTTCTGACTGTCTAATAACTATGGTAGATAAAAACAAGGATGTCGTTTGTTATTTACTAGCCGCATCTTCAGATATGTTATCACAAAAAATAAAACAAATCGTAAAATGTATAGCAAGTTGTTTTTGAAAAGGGATAGGTAGGCTATATTATCATATGATGCTCACCTGTTAAAAGAATGGCTAGAAACTGACGTAGAAGATTACATGAATTATTCGTAGCTTTTTTAGCCTCCTCCGAGTGGTGGTCCACTTACAGCACTTAACAGTTGACAAATTCTAGTCGGGAGTTTCCTGGTTGACAAGTAACAGAAACTCATCATAGTACCTGAGTGATGAGATGTGGGACCGTCGGGTGAAGTTCCTGATAGTTTTACGTCATTCAATTTTTTTAAATTCTTTCTGAAAAGTTGAACGCATATCATTCATTTTTTTCATAACGCTTTGTTGAGAAGCATTTGACTCTAGCATTCCAATTTATAAACGAGGTTGCCATAAGCTGCTGCCTTTTTTCTGTTGCTGTAATGCCTTTTTTCAATGTCCCAATGTTCAGGAAAATATCGGTTAAGCTTCAATAAAATATAGGGTCGCCTCATCTTTTTGAAGGTTGATTCACTTGAGATGTTGGTAGATAACGGAGGGAACTGTAAGATTCCCAGAGGGAGCTGCGCAGTTCTTTGTGGAAAAGAGTACCCATTTGCTCACTTCTGAAGCCTGCGTTATTATCTGTACAAACTGAGCATTTCACAGTTTTTTTCCTTCAGGTATGACGTCACACTGTAAAATCGGTCAGTTTAACTGATAGTGTATGGGCCCCTGTTAGTAGAAGTTCTTTTACTGAACATTGTTGAAATATTAAAATATGCTATTTAGATAAAAACTGCATTGAAAAGGCCGTTTTTTTTTACCAATTTAGGATGACTTCACAGATAAGCATTGTGTACAAATCTGTATTATTTCATAATAGGGACATTATCTAGTTATTAACTGGAACGTTTTTTGTTTTGTCCCCCATCGTCACCGCGGTAAATTTCGAGTAATCATTCAAATACGAATGCACTGCACGTATTTCTGGTACATCTTGGTCTTTTCTTTTCGCTTTTACTGCCATACCTTGCGCGAGCCGGGAGCTTAGTTGGGCCTGCTATGATGAACTCTCTTAGTATGCAAACATATCAGTCTGAACTAATATTTCGGGCTGTATTTTATTATGGCTCGTGAATTACATAGTAACAAATCCAAATATTTTTTCATGCTTATTTTGAGTACAAAATATTGATCTTGTATCCTTGGTTATTGTCAAATCAAAGATCTCCATTTATACTTTCATTATAACGTATATATAATTAATACTCATTAGAACATTACCATCACCCTGTATTGCATTACAAGCTAATTACCCGTTTATCAAACGAAATTTGGTTTATAATACGTATCCAATATAACAAATACATTAACCTTTAATATCCATTGTTAAAGTAATTATTTTCGTGATGCTATTTTTTTTTACAGAAATATACAAACAGTTGATGATACACTACTGTTAAAAAAAGGTCCATAATAACAAAAATTATAGCAGTTTCCCATGGTAAGGCTATCTATAGTGTAGAAACTAGAGCCCTGGAAGCTCTCAAAAATAATATTCCTTATCCGCCATTTTGTTTGAAGATAGCCGTAAT
Organism: Timema poppense; assembly: GCA_902141375.1. Classification (NCBI taxonomy): domain Eukaryota; kingdom Metazoa; phylum Arthropoda; class Insecta; order Phasmatodea; family Timematidae; genus Timema; species Timema poppense. The sequence continues at coordinate 2,491 of CABFOV010003498.1, forward strand.
GTATAATCAATATTTAAGCACCTTTAAGTTTGTACAATGTAAATTAGATAAGTAGAGGATGAGAAAGAAAATGTCAAAAAGTAGTACTTTTGTAGCCGCCATATTTAAACAAACTGGCGGACGTAGCTTTTTGTTGATCTAGTTGTTAATGCTTATGTCCGAGCTTTGTCAACGCACATGCCAGTACAATCAGTAAAGTAGTGGTTTTTGTGGGAGAGAGTAATAGACACCAACTCATTTTTATATTCAGTAGGATGCTTTAGTCTTTTTGAGTTTTTAACAATCACCATAATCCACTAATTAGAATTATTGAATCCACACTATTTTAATAGTAGTCCATGTTTTATGTTCTAAAACATTTAGCTAGAGTTTTTATCAGTAAACTTTTTAATATATATTATTTGAGAGAAAAATTATGCCTTATAATACCGATAAAACCTTTTCTCACATTGACTCAATTGAAAATCAGGAGTTCAAAATTGCCCAAATTCTTTCCAAATGGTACTTCCACCACAAGAGGACAATGTGATGGGAATTAGCTCGTATCTGTCAACCAGCCGCCAATATACCTGTTCTATTTACAGTCCAATTATCTTAGTTTTATCTGACAGAAAGAAAAAATACTAGATTTACTTTCACGTATTAGATCTAATACGTCAATTCATTTGATTTGCAGCTGTCTTTTTTGATTCATAGTGTATTAAGACCTATACAATATTGCTAATATATCAAAATGCTATCAATTTCCTATAAAAACCCATTTCCTATAATACCTTTTTCAAGAACATTGGATTCGTAGCTTGCTTTACCCCTTTACCCTAATCAAATAGCACTAATAATCATTATAGTACTTTACATTCATAATAATAAATTTGCTACTATATTAAAAATAAAGCATTATTTGTATACTACTATTTTAAAAATCTATACAAAATATTTATAATCTCTTACATAGCTTAAGATTTTATTTAGAAGTGACATTAATTATTTAAACTCTTAATTTACGGCGCAAGTTGATTATTGGAGTTGCACGAGTTTATCAACATTATTTATTTATTTCTGACACTTGGGCTTAAATGGTGTATACTATTTGTTTTTTTTCTCCGTGCGTTTTAGTACCCAATAAAGTTATACGCATACTTAAATTACGATAGTGAAATTTAGAGGAAATGTACCACTGATTTTCTTGGAGGGAGAGTGTAAAACAATTGATGAAAAAAACACCCTCAATTGACCTACATTCGACCAGGATTCTAACCCCGATCTCCTTATCACTGGCGATCCAGTCTAACAGATTGACGAGTTGGACTATGCGACCACTGGTGCGGTTTATAGCTTGTTTAAATTGTATTAGAATGGAAGTTCAAGTTATACAAATTGTTAACTTTATGGGTTAGTGTCTCAATAAACTAGAAACAGGGAACCACGTTTCAAAGTTTGAATTTATTCTTAAATAAAAGGTGTTGGACATATTTCACTCCGCTGAAAGCGGATTAATAAACAAATGTTCCACAACACAAACTAGTTAAATATATTCCTTTCATCGAGAACGTTGGCTCTTTCCTATCGGAGCAAGTTAAGGCGCTCGTCCTTTAGATTTAACGACCTCGCTTTGATTACGTGCTGAGACGTTTAGACATTAACTACCTAGTGCAGCAGTTTGCAAGTATCGTAAACCCTCAACACCCCCATTCCATTTTTTTAATTGCAGTATTTATCTGAGAAATCACTGATTCCATGATAAACTTGAGTTAGACAACTTTCTGCCCGATTAGATATTGTTCTAGAATCTAGATGAGCAACGGTTTATGCTACTCTACGATCAGTCTGGTACAAATAGATATAACCACATTCGTTCCTAGACTTGGTTAATTGGTTCTGAAGATTTACGCGCAATTTAAAAAAAATTCTATGTTGAATTATGTTAAAATACTATGTATTCTTGACAATGTTCGTTTCAGATAAAGCTTGGCTCTGCTTATGATAAAAACACTTATGAGATAATGACTTGCCCTGAAAATATAAACAAAATAACGCCATCTTTTTATGTTTAAGAGCGTTCATCATAGCAGTCCCAACTCATCTCCGGGCTCGCACGGGGTATGGAAGTTAAAGGGAAAATAAAACACCTATAATATGTCAAAAATGTCTGCAGTGCATTCGTATTTGAATGACTACTCAAAAATTCCCTCGGTGACTATGGGGGATAAAGCGACAAAGTTTCTTGTTAATAAATACAGTATGTCCCTAGTATGACAGAATGAAGATTAGTGAACAATGCTGATCAGTGAAATCATTCTAAAATGGTCAAAACATGCTTTTTCACTGCAGTTTTTGTCCCAATATCATTTAATAGTTCAATAATGTTCAGTATTAGGAACTTTTTATTAACTCTTTATCTCCATTACGATGTAATAAGAAATTATTCACATGCAAAAGTGTTAGTGTAAATGTATGATTTCGAGCCCATTGTTATCACATAGTTGATTGGCATATGATGTACGCTTTTAATGTACTGCTTAATGAATCTGCGCGTAACTCGGATCCACGTAAGTTGGGGAATTTACTTTACCATTATTTGAAAGTTAATAATAATAATAATTCACGAACAATCAAATATGTTTTTAAATATTAATTTAACCCTCCCCCTCCCCATCACCAAAATTAAGGACGTTTCTATATACTGTGACGTAAAAAATATAGACTTAAATAGACCAACCATAAAATAAGTGGCAAAATGTAACTGATGTCATCCCTGGCAGTATTAGTTGGTTTTATTTTTGACTCTGGGTTGAGGGTTTGGTTCCGACCGGTAAGACACTAGGTAAGACATTTACGATTCACGAAGGGTTCATTTACTAAGCGATGGCCAGGTCTCTTTCAATGATCGTTGTGACTATATAGGACACAATATATTTAACATCATCTATAAAAATGCATTTATAATAAAATAGTTTACACTGTAAACCGCGAATGTTAGTAGAAATAACTAAATCTATTATATAATAATTGCTTTAAATAAGTAGTTTAAAACACTAATGATTGCTTCAGTATTTCTACTTGACTCTATTTACAGATCTCATTTCTAATTCTTTCGTTGGTAGTCGCTGGAGTGGGAACTTTAGAATATGGCGTGGGACCGAAATATTAATTGGTAATGGTTCTTATTCTGGTTCCGGCTGGATAAAAATAAATGTTCCTGTTGTTTTTTTAGGTTAGTAATTAGGTTCCGGTTCTTTCAAATTTTTATTTACTTGTCAGTTACATTATAAAATTCGTAGCTTTTAACATATATTAACAAAAATACAACAAAATATAATTCATTTTTATAAATATAAATATATAAACTACCTTTACGAAAACTCTTGAGAAAAGAGAAAATATAGTGTTTCAACTTTTTTTTTATCGCTACGTCATACTACCTATTCAAATGTTACGTATATATGATAATTGCTCTAATATAGTATGTATAAGGAAGAATTTTTTTAGAGGTAAACTACCCGCATTTGCATGGAAGTAGAGTGGTAAACCACTTATGAGAAACCACCCTCAGTAGACCCGACCGGAATTCTGCTTTGAAGTGCACATATGCGAGTAGAAATGTCAGGCGACTGCGTGCGGTAGCTATTGCGCAATGCTCATGACACACAGACAAATCAACTCTTTATTTTATGAATGTAGATACATTGTGATATTCCGACTATAATACGTTGCTTTACGCCATGTACCCCCGACCATACCTCTGGTTTATAAGTAGGCTTGCATCTTCGGCGTTAGGCATGCAGCAGATATAGGAGAGAGTTGGTCTCTGAAATAAGATTGAATAAGTCTCGATTTGTTAGTAAAATTAGTTCAATTTTAAATATATATGGATTAAAATAAAAGCTTCCGATTAAATCGGTTGCCATAAGGTTTAATAAAATTCCATCGTCTGGACAGGTAACGAGTATCTCTCTCTCATTCTATTTATTCCCTTGAGGTGGGGATGTAGCGAAGGCGAGAAAATGCCAGTGTTTTTGCGCTTTTTATAAGTTTTTTTTTGGCAAAATAAATCAAATATTGCTCTTGTACAAACATAGAGTTTAATTTTCTTCACACGGTGATATCAACAGTTATTGAATATCTATCACGAGCATAACGGAATAAGATGATTAACGTTTTTATCTAATAAAAAAAGTTGTTATTAAATTCCAGGACATCCTTGACAGATATTCAAGAATTTTGAAGGTCATCATTTGAAAAAACTAAACCCTCTATTTCTACTAGAAAAAATATTTGTTTTATTTGACCAAAAAATTTTTTGCCGTAAAAACTTTGATAACACTGCCCTTTTCTGGCATCCCCTACATCACCACCTTATCTCTAGTCTTCAGCTGTAACCTACTTGCAGTTCGGTTTACATCATTATTCATTAAAAATAATTTATTAACATTGTCCAATTTAATGAATATAAAACACTTGGCTATAAGATGTGTTATGTACCATTTAAATGGCAACTGACCTCTCCGACTCCCACCAGTGATTTTAAAATGTCTGTTGCTGAAAATAGCAAGAGAAAAAAAAGGTCATCATAATGTACATTCAGATTTTGGTTGGAAGACAGTAATAGAAGATTTCGCATCATAATCATATTGTACTATAGTAGTAATTCAGTGGGATAAAAGCCTTCCAGATTAAACGTCTCGCTACCGTTATTAAAGGCCTTTTATTTTACCAAAATACTGTGATACAATAGGATTCTGGGAAGAAATAAGACCTTCCAAAATAGGATTCCTCCCAAAATCGAGGGTTAGACTTTATGGGGTTAGCATAACGCAAGCTACAGTAGCCCCATGGCTTCTTTGGTGCTGACTGACAGCTCACAGCTGACATCTGACAGTCAAGATTTAGGTATATACCTAAATGTTGATTGTCAGAAGTGACAGCTGCTAAACACATGTTTTTACAGATCATATGGTTCGGCGTAGGGATACATAATTTGGTCTGGTAACTTTTTAAAGCTTTTAGCTGTCAGCTGTGAGCTGTCAGACAGCACCAAAGAAGCCATGAGGCTACTGTAGGAAATCATGTCGTTATCTCGCTTGGAAAATTAGAATTGGTTTTTAGTTACCGGTAAACAAATAAATAAACAAATTAGTTTTTTAACACTCTGTTGTGATTTAACTACCTAAATAACGCTTTTGCCCGATTATTCTGCCTCAAATGCCGTCATTCCAATTCCCCTCCTTTTCCTATCCTCCGAGGTGGGAACTTATTTTAAGTCTGATAAATCATGAAGCTCGTTGAACGCGTGCGCAGTTCGACCAAGCAATGCTTGTGTTTCGTGGCAGTGACGGAGCGATGTTCGGTTACACCATTTTGATCCCGGCAGATATCAGTCTGGCCATTGTCACTGTGCGTAGTCCCTGAATTTGTTAACTTGACGGCGCTCATGTCAAAGGAACAGTGGCTCAAGTCTCACTGGTGTGTGTCCACGGAGAACACGAGCTTTTCACCCTTATATTTCAATACAAGGTTATAGTAGGATTCTGAAAGTAGGAAAACCGGCCATCCAGATGGTTATTAGTAAGAATATTGGACTATAAATATTATGAAAGAATATAGACTGTTGAACATAATAGTTAAACAAATAATAATCGTGGCGTGGTGACAAATTACAATTTAAACAGTATTATGTTTTGGTTGTCTTTGTTTATAAGTCGACAGCCTCTGTGGTATAATAGTCGGAGGTCCTGGTTGTATATCCAAAGGTCCTGGATTCGATCTCCAATACGGGCCTAGAACGGGGTTAAACTTGGCTTCGTGAGGTCAAATTAGCAGCTACCTAACACATTAAGGCCTATTCCACACTAGAGGTTAAAACGCTAGTAACCCAAACCTTGAATGAAACCCTTGTTATCAAGTTTGAAAATAGTTTGTCTAGTCTCTAGACCAACGTTTTTACCGCTACCTCTGGTGTCGTTAAATCCACCTAGTGGTAGAAACACGAATCAAACTACACCAGGCGTTAACAGGGAGTTGTGTCTCAATGTCACAACAAGTTTTTCAGCAGGAATAGTACTCTTCCTCAAGATGGTATCACGTTTTTCAGTATTTTCATTCACTAAACCAAGTAGTTCATAAAATTAAACCACATACATTCTATAGTACAAAAAGAACTTCTCTGGGTACATTCTGTGATTCATAAACATAATATTAAACTGTCCTGTTGAAAGACGGCTTGATAATGTGGGGTGAGCCCATAAACGTCTCTTTTGACGAGCACGTCTCTTTTGACGAGCTTTCTTTTTTATTTCCTCCAACAAAATAAGTCCTGCAATACAGCCTTTATAATCCATTTTAAAACCTTTCTGCACATTTGGAGCCGTGGCATTTAATACACTAGTGTAGAATCAGTAGCGCTATGATAGCTGTTTAACAGTTGCGTTTTGACATTAAGGTGTAGGTAGATTCAAGAGTTTGGGGGCGTATTAAGCAAAACCACCGCGTTTTAACCGCTAATATAGAATCGGCCTAAGTAGTAGTTTCGCTCTATTAAACTGAGATCAATGGATGGAGGGCTCGTTTTGCTGATAGCATGACACCCTCTATCCACGAATGTTGGCACTATCGTCGTTAATAGTGGCGGCTGTTCGGTCGGTATAGCTTGATTGTGAGTCGACGCCGTGAAGGTTTTTTGTTTTTACTTTTCACATAAACACATCTATATTGTTATATTAAAATACTTTTAAACCTGTCTACGACTGGCAGATTGTGGCAATATTACCCAACTTTATAAGAATTACCATAGATTGGTAGACGCATGGAATGTTGGATTTGGTTGGGTTAGGTTTACTTGTATTTTGACAACAACAAAAGTAAAAGGACTATTAGTAGGCCACAAAATGATCAAAGCAGTGTAAACTGATTTTCCCTAACTAAACATTATTGTAGCCGCCTCAACTTTAGTAGTAAAAAAATGAAGCTACACTATGATGTATGTGACCATAATTTCTTGTAAGATAAACCAAGTATTGTGCAATAGAAACCATATTAGGTAACCACTTGAGTAATGTAGAGTGGTCTATTTTTACTTTCTCATAAAAATAAAGCATTGTGATCGTGAAAATTCTATTTATCGATATTACGATATAATATGAACGTTTTATGTGCCCCTGGGCAAAAACAAAAAAGTGGTTCTTCTAAAGGGTATAGATTCAAAACGCTTCGAAGGATTTGGCCAAACTTTACATTTATATGCTATATAGTGAGCAATACCTCCGGTAATTTTTTTTAAAATTTGGGATTTTATCTCTAAAATAATGGCTGATTTTTGAAAATTTGAAATTTTCTAAAATTAATGCCGATTTTTGAAAATTTTAAATTTTTCTAATGATTTAGAGGGTTGTACATGACAATTAACTCTGTATACCTGTTTTTGGTGGAAGTTTGTTTAAGAATATGATATTTTGTCACAAAAAAAAAGTATTTATGATTGTTTCACCTCGTTTATTTAACGTTTACCTATATGAACTATTATCGTTGCACATGAAAATAGACTGTATGGTTCTGGCCGGAGAGAGGTATGGTCCCTTGTTGTTCTGTACGGCATATCATATGCCCAAGAAGATCCCAACTCGTGATACGCTCATTGGAGGAACTGGCTACCCGGTTTGTCAAGCTCGGTGGAGAGATCTATCTGAAAGATGCTGTAGGTGAGCGAGCTACAGCAGCCGAAGAATATTCACAGCAAGTGATTGTCCCGATCGTAACGTCATGTGGCTTGATTCTCGCCTGTCGTAGTTCATCCGTGGTAAGTTCGAGCTTGTATTGCAGTGTCTAAGAGGAGCTAATTATAGTATATGTGAGCTCATGCTCACATTAACATATGCACAGCAGTCATTGTCTACATTTACGAGTGATATTACTCATGCAGAGGTAACGAGGCACGCCAATAATATATGAATATGTTTATTGAGACAAGGTCAAACTTGCCGTGGACGTATTGAAGGAGGAGAAGTGACAACCCGTAGTTTGATAATGCCTGAACATGATGGAAACAGACTGACCGGTTGTTTAATAATGTATGTTATCTGGTTTTATTGGGAGTGCACAATAGCCATGCGACGGAAAGAGAAGGTCCAGCGGAGGGGTGAGGGGAGGTTTAATGCGACATAATGGATGATAAAGAGTAGAGTTTGTGTCATTTGTTGGCTCTCGTTTCATTACTGACTGCGGCTTGTCATCTGTTCTCTGTTGTAGAGATGATCGTTTTGTTGTTTAGAAACTCTTTATCTTAAAACTCTAAACGTTCCTTTCTGAGCACTATAATGATGCCTTAATCCTTATATATTCACTTTTCATCTCTGATCATATTTGAATGTTGTGGATTTTTGGATGTTCATTGCGTCTTAGCACCAGCATTTTGTCTTGACCAGTTTTACCGTCTTGGTTAAACATCTTCACGACCAGTAGGTGCTGTGAGCATTCCTCAAGAACTTCTAGGGAAAATTAAATGTAAAAACTAAACTACGTAAATATTAACCGCTTAAATTGACGTGATATCACGTACTTTGACATAATTTATTGTATAGAATATAACTTCAATTACTAAAATACAGTAGCTGTCACTTATGTACTAAGACAATCCACACGATAACAAAATATGAACATCTGCACGAACGTGTGTCAACAAATGTTTGTATATAACTCTTTTTATTTTCCTCGCGAATATTTTATTGATGTCACTCAGTCTCTTCTCATCACGCGTATATAAAATCAAAGTATAGGAATGGACCTCATGTTTAATCTGACGCAAGACTAAAGTTATTGGCTATTAGATTTGATATTCAATAATTTGCCTCTCACCAAACAAACACTATTGTTTACACTGAAAACATGTTTCATGGTAAATAGTTTGCACTGTTCAATTAAAAAAAAAGATCATTCTTATAATTGTATTTGTCTTCTAATAAACATTTTTGATTTATTCGTTGAGCTATTGGGTTACTACAAACTTTGCTACATTTCTGTTTTGAAAGATTATGTTGGGTACTACTGTGTGTGTGTGTGTGTTTGTATGTTTGTAAAATTAGAACTATACAATGTTGAGAAAAATCAATCAAATAAAAGTAAAATAGAATAATTCAAACTAAGCTAGTTAATAATATGTATACCATAGTTAACGAACGGTCGAAAGCCTGCTTCGGTGGCCGCATTGTCTAAGGCGCCACTCTCGCTATAGAGTAAACTGCCGATGATGGGGAGATCGTGGCTCGATCCCGGTAGGATGTACTGAGGGTGGTTTTTACTAAATTATTTTCCAAATTCTCTCTCCACGCACATGTTGGTACACTTACTTAAAATTAACCCTCCTCATCCCTAACCCATTAGTGTAATTAGTTTTTAAGTGTATAACTCGATCGAGTAGTAAGATGCGGTACTAAAAAATCAGTCAAAATGTATAAATTTAAAGTCATAAAGACAATGAAGTAATAACATATACAACTACATTAAAGAGCCCTTGTTAAGTTAAAAACATACTAAAACACAATAAACATATATAACTAGGTGTTTATTAAATTGAATATTATTAAATACTTGCAAATTAATATTTTAACTATTTAAAGAACAAGTTTATTAATATTGTTATGTGTATGATGCTATACATTATTAATTGGAATATTTTAATATTATTGGCCGTGAAACCAGTAAAAACAATGAAATTGAAGGAGGTAAAGTTAAATTTTAAGATATAATTTTATATAGAAAGTTAAGCTATAACTATTACTAATTAGTTCAAGGTTCTGATTTTTTTTTACTATTGATTTTAATAAAATATTATTTCTTTTATGTTAAATCTCTTTTTCCTTCCGTCAGAAGCAACGTAGGCTGCCATTTATTGATTAGTATAGATGAGTTCTTAGCATCATCCTCAGGTCTAGGTATAACGAGGTAGATGATGAACGTATTAACTGTACATTTTCATGCCTTGAAATACAAACCATAACTTCCTGCATTAACTCCTCCCGACAATTTATCTCATATTTTTGGAAGCGCAGTATTATTTCACTGGTTCGCCAAATTAGGTAAGACAGATTGTCAGTTACTATTTTAGTTCCTCCTCTCAAACCTCGTCGTGTGTTAGTATATCCTGTTCACGGTAGGAAGGATGGTCTCAAAGATCTTTTTTCTTAACAAAATCATACTATATGGTATAATTTTGACAGCGATAAAAGCCTTTCAGACCACTCTTCATACCATGACAAGAGTTTAGTTAAACACTAAACAAAGAGGAGGTTGTATTGACAGCGAGATGTGAAATACGACGCTTACCGGGGAATGTGGAGGCGGCCAGACTGAGCGCGCGAGCGACTAAAATATAAAATAGAACACATGGATTCTAATGGGAGGTGGCCACACTGGAGCGAGCGACTGAGCGCGCGCGCTTGAAAGATAGAACTGTTTCTAATTTTCAAGCGCGCGCGCTCGACTCGGTACAGTCTAGTTTACAGGCGCTAGGCAATATTATTGTATGTTGGTTCATTGAGTGCTGGGAAACTTCTCATTTTGACATGATATTTGACTTTTTTCTATCAGTGATAGGTTTAACACACTTGCTATTAATGGCCTAATTTAATTGGCAAGACCATAAATATATGTAAGCCCGATATGTTACAATACTTCAATATTATAATCAAAGTAGGCCTTTACAAATAATAATCACCATTAGNACTTGCTATTAATGGCCTAATTTAATTGGCAAGACCATAAATATATGTAAGCCCGATATGTTACAATACTTCAATATTATAATCAAAGTAGGCCTTTACAAATAATAATCACCATTAGTTTGGAGAGTATGAAAAAACCACAACAATAAATAAGTTTTAAGAATCGCCTTCAGTTCACTGAGCCTTCGAACTTTTACCTTCCAGTCAAAAGCTATGGAGTGCAACGCACCATTCCGCCACTGGTGCGGCTAATCTGATTTTAAAACACTTCAGTACATTAAAAAAAATTGTTGTAAGAATTTTCGAGGAGCAGAGATGTACCAAGTGTCTTTGACAGATACATCTTCTCTAATGAACTAGGGTCTGCTAATTACGCGCTCGCTCGCTCGCCAGTGTGGCCACCCAGTCGCTTGCGCGCGCGCTCGCTCGCACGCTTGTCAGTCTGGCCGAACCCTTAAACTTTGGTTCAAACCTCTCAACAGTCGCTTTATGAACTTTGGGGACTTGTTATATTCAACTTTAAAACTAGAACATTTCTATATCAAAACCACGTTTTTAGAAATTTCGTAAATCTTTGTGAAGTTTTCAAAATGTGTTTGTATTATGCTTGGTTCTCATTATTTATATTTGAGTTTTCAGATCTAATTTTTCACGGTCTATGCTATCATGCTTTTAACACACCAAGACTAGATTGTCTGTGATTAGGAGGTTGAGGTTTGATTCTCAGTTGGATGCTTTGGAGGGGGGGATAGGGGAAGGAGGGATCCAATCGGCATTTATCACTCTGGATTTTCCATCAAATCAACACGCTCATTCCTCTTAAATACCTCTTTCATCCCCACACCCAAACTAATTAATAATTAATCTTATTTCTAAACATAATAATGATAGAGATTTTTTTGTATAATATAGAAAAACGATAGCTTTTAGGATAAGTTTTTTCCATGTTTTTTTTTCTTTTAACTATGAAAAGTTTGAAGCGCTTGCATTTTTAATGGTACCGGTAAGATGTTTTAAGTTAATATTCTTATTTAAGGCTAGTTTGTATACTATTCAGATCTTAACGCTTTGCCTTTGTTATCAGCCATGATTTTTATATTTTGAATGGTTGTGCTTAAAAAGGTTTTTAAATCTCAATATGGAGTTCGATTACCTTGGTTCACTCACTACCTAGCTATGTTTTATAATTTGGTTTTGTTGTCTTTATATTAAATGTTGTATTTTATTTTTATGTAATATTGTATAGGCTTATATATTTTATTTAATCATATTCAAGTAGCAGAAGTACCCAGAGCTTCCTGGGGTAACCACGCAATGAATTAATTGCTTTAAACAGACAGAATAAACTCTTCATTTTTATTTCTTCCGATCCAGTTTTTAATGAATTTTAAAAATCTTATAAAAAATAGAATTCCAGCTTCGATGTACATATGTTTGTGCGCAGAGGCTACCAATTTATAAATTTCAGACCTCTACACGTAAATATCACGTAGTACTCATGACAGACAGACAGACTCTTCATTATATATATGTGTGTGTGTGTGTTGGTAATTAAGGGTGCACACAGGTTACTTTCAAATCTGGAGTGAAGTCCAAGCGAAGTCAAAGTGATGTTTTGTTTATTGTGAAATAACACTACTTCTATATCCAAAACATCAATTTATGGCATCTAGGTATATAAACTGTATTATTTTATGCTTACATATCTGAATGTATGTACGCTCATGCTATAGATCTCCTTGAACCACTATTTGGTGTTAAAACACTGTTAAGTAGCTGTTAAAAAAATTGCTAAATTTTTAATTATGTCTCATTTAGTGAGATATACAATTGGTTGATAGTATAATCATCAAAGTTTACTTCCTCACCCGCCTCGGTGGTGTAGTTGGCTAACGCGCTTGTGTAGAGCTCGACTGCTGAGGACGGGGAGATCGAGGTTCGAATCTCGGTCGGGTGAACTGGGGTGGTTTTTCCTAAATGGTTTTCCACTCTCCCTCCACGCAATTACGGGTTCACTTCCTCTAATTCAACCTTCCCAATTCCTAATCCATTAGAGTAATTAGTACTTAAAGCGTATAACCCGAACGGGTAGTAAGACGCGGTGCTAAATATTATTATTATTTTCTTCCTCCTTTGAAAGGTTTTGAAAATGTGAGGTTAATTGTGTTTTTCGAAGTCAAAATGAAGGAGAGTTGACCTTCGACTCCGACATTTCGAAGCTTCGCATATTCCCTTTTGATAAGTTTACATTAAACATTCCAAAGTTATTATTATTATTATTAGTATTCCGTGACATTACCTCCACAAGGCAGCAAAGAGTAAAGAGGCATTGCCGTGTCCCACCCACAATACGACTGTTCTTACTTTCTAACCGCGTTTTCCGGGCTCCCGGAGTCGTGCAACGCTCCGGAGGACGGGGCACTCTCACTTTCTGAAAAGGTCGTACCTTTATTTCCATCCGTCACGACTCGCTGTTTTATAGGCTAGCTGTTGTGCGCTAGCAGTTTTGATCTAGTAAACTTTAATAATAATAAAGTATTTATTGCCTACTATTGTTGATTAAGGAGAACCTTGCCTTTTATAATATGTTGTTGTTTAAAAAAAATGATTTAATGTTAGTTTACATATGAAAGGATTCAGATAATTGGAAATATAAAAAAAAATCCTTAAGATTCGGTCCCTAAATGGTTACCTTGGAATTGGTTTCATGATAAATGAAAATTTCTGGGTTTTTATACATGTGAAAATTTGAGGGTAATTTACTTATAAATATTTCTTGAAAATTAGATAATTTTTTTTATATGATCTAAAATAGTTTGCTTACAATATATATTTGACGAATGTTTATTGTGATTAACAAGACGATATGCTTTTTTTTTTCTAAGAAACAATTTCCCAAGATTAGTTTCTTAAATTCTGTATTTGTAAATTTGGTTCTAAGCTATACATAACTTCATGATTAATTGTATACGTTTCTGTATTACCATTTAACTTAAGTTTCAGGATAATTTTTCAGATTGGTATTTGTGATAGTACATATTATGTACTTGGCTTAGATACAAGATGGGGTTGACTATTGATTAGTTAAATCTTATAATGCTTTTGCCAATCCTTGAAACAAAACAATCTACACATGGATTTTTTTTCTTAAAGCGTCTTCACCAACTTTATAGTGTTTTACATGATAATTTACACTTAATACTGGTTCTTTGGGGATGAATTTATTTCGGGGTAGTTTAGTAATGCCAAATATTTGAAATTTTGAGATTATTCAAATATGATTATAATCACTGTTCAAAATACGTATCTGAGGATTGCTTGTTACTTATAATTAAAAAGATTGTCAATTTTCTTTTATAAAAAAATCTGATGACTGGTTTTTGACAATTTGAAATTTAAAAAAAATGGTCATATCACTTTGACTTTAAATTTTTTTTTAAGGAGTATCATCTGCTTAGCATATTTGTTTTTATGAGTTCGAACAAGAATGTACTATATGATAAACTATATACTGTATTATGTAATAGTCGTACTATTTATTATTATTATTATTATTTTGTTATTAAAAAGTTTGACGATGCATTAAAGACAATTGTTTCCGTTCCCATGAAAACAATGAATTCCTAGCTTGAGCCCTTCACTTTCAAGAGGGGGGCTAACATTTTCAATTTCTGGACTATGTCTGTTCTGACATCTTCTTCCCCCTCCATTCGCCTCCCCCTCCCTAAATGTTCTCCTGAATCACAACCAATGTTTGTGCTACAGGAAGCTGATGTTTACATATCCGCTGACCCGGCTCGAAACGAAAGTATTCAATTAACTGTGGTGTGCCATGAACAAAGGACCATTCTACGACTATTCTTCAAGAGATCTCGTGACCAGACCCAGGGTGTGTATGGTTGAGTCTTGTACAGTCATCTAACTTGGTGATCTTATATGAGACGTACCTTGCTCGTGCCCTTGGATTTAGGACACAACCAAATTAAACACAGAACATGGTAAACAAACAAACGCCTCAATTTATGCCATGTCAATTACAATCATTTTTATTTGTTAATATACACTTTTGTGAACGTTAAAATCCAAGCTAAAGATTAAAAGAGTCTGAATGTGGTTGTCCTAGTGCACGAATTGTTAATATATAATGTAAGTTGGTGTGTTCTGTAACTATGATGTAATTAGGTTATGGGTCTCCATCTTCAAGATTGTTTGATGAACACTTGAGCGTTAAATTACAAATATAAACTCATTAAACAGGGGTTTCAAAAGCTTAGCCACATAACATTAAAACGGTTAACATTTCGTCGTCTAGTTAAAATATTGTCTAATGACGATATACATTTTGTAATCATCCTTCCTTTGATAATTGAACATTACCTAATGACCTAATTTTTACCTGGCCAAGGTGACACCGTGAGAACGGTTCCCCATTTCCACTATCTCTTTAAGATTACAGATCTTAAACTATGCGCAAACGTGAAAATGTTCTTACCCAATAATAGAAGTTAGAATATTTTGTGAATGGGAGAGACCCGTGGGAACAGCCCATTCCGTACAATGCGGAATTCTAAATAACTCCGACCAATCCTCGCCGCGTTGTTCGCCAGGCTAGAGCACAGTCGACGATGGAAAAACGTGGAAACCTTTGTTATTAAATATTCTTCTTAACTGGGTCAAAACTTGCTACTACTTCCCTCATCCAACACTTCAGTGTGGATGTTTTGTTATATTCGTTTAGCAAACATTCCGAATAAAGTGAGTTTTCCCGCTTTACGCGTCTTCCTGCGCATTAAGGTTTTCAGAACACTGTAACAAATGATGATATGACTGTAGAACAAAGAGGAAAGATAGCCGCATTTCTCTGGAGATAGAGTGGGAAAACATTTGGGTAAGAACTGTCTCGGTATATCTGATTGGGATTCAAACCCTGACCTACCCATTTCTGGCAAAACAAACCAGACTGAGGCTTTTTCTCCATGTGCTAACAAACGTAGGTAAGAAAAGTACACAAGAACTAATACGATAGTCGATTGCCTCAGAAGTTAGCTTATTCCACAAAACGAAACATCAAAATTGTTATTTTCATAAGTTAGGGCCTAAATAATGTAAAAACGTTAAAAACCATGTTTGGTGTGAAAGTTTTGACTGCCAAACGTGGCAACAGCTCAACAAATGTTCTTGCGCATCATATGGTTTGGCGAATGGATGTGTGGCCTTTCCTAGATGTCAGCTACCATCTATCCTACCGTAGATACCAAATACAAACATTTTTGCAGTCAAGATTTAACATTTTACTATAGCATTACCTGTTAGTGTTATTTTATAGGTCCAATAACGCGTTTTCTCAACGTCAAAAGAGACATCGGTCAAAATTGATCGCTAAAGAACATATAACTTGGTGTGTGGCTCTGTATCTTTCTCTACTGTTAATTGTGTAGTTTTTCCCAATAGGGGTTTTTCACATTTGCCCTATTAGTTCTGTTCCCTTAATATAGATGTAGAGTATTCTCATAAAAACTCAGAAACACTATGCCAGTTTACAAACTTGTTCAAGTGCCAGTAATGAACCCACTGGCGAAATGCTCCTCCCCTACATTTTCATCTGTAAGGACAAAGGAGAAAGAGTTGGTATGCACAATTTATTTCCTATACAAAATAATTAATGTTTCAATGATTTTATAAATAAAGTTTTTTATATATATAAAAATGAAATCAATAGTAGGCCTATACACCTAATGACTAGTATTTTTCTTTACCTACTTTTTTTTTAACTTAATGTATTTTGATGAGAAAAGTTAAGTGAATTCTGATATAGTTAGCATCATTTTGAGTTTGATTTTCGTATTTTATTTTAAATAAAACCTTTGATAAGTCGATTAAATAAGTTAT
>CABFOV010003498.1:19195-47253 GCA_902141375.1 Timema poppense
GGGGGGGGGGGTGCTTATAAACCCTCTTTATCACTCTAACCTCCTCCCACCTCCCCCACTAATTATTATAAGACTAAATCTTGATTCACATGTTCACCGAATAAAAGAAAGCGGAATCTGCGCAGTAATTCACACACTTTAAGTTGACCCATGATGCATTGCAACGCCAACTAGAAACCGCTGATTATCAACATTCTTTATTTTCTAGTAGATAAACATATATTTTAGATAATCCTCCCGATGGATGTTTTCAAATTATAGCTCTGTGTTGCGGCACAATACAAAAACATCGATACACACTCTTTACATTAACGGGTTATTTCAAATCTCCTCACAACGAACAACGAAGCTGTCTGCTAGCTTATGACTAGAGCGCATGTGCTGATAAATGCGCATGCGCACTAATTTGAGATGGTTGGTTTTATGATCTGATTGGCTCTGCTGTGCCGAACATCTCGAGCAAAGCGGACAAAGTAGAGAATAGTTGAACTTCAGCAGAACTGCTCGCGTCGATTAAGCGGAAAGCTTGTGATTGGCTTAGAGTGCGCCACGTGACCACGTTTCTGTTCTGGGCTAGTTTTTCGGTGAAAGTGTGAATCCACAGTAAGTCACTGGTAGGTTCTACGCCGACCCTCAGTTCCACAAGTACCCACTGTACCTGAGGTCTCAAGGGCGTGGTCCTGTACATTGTTTAGTTTACCTAATCTAGTATTCTTTGGCGTCAGCCAGAGGAAGCGTGCAATCTGGTCGTGGATTCGTCGAGAAAAAGAATAGCACGTGATATGAAAGACATATAGGACGAGTCCTTGAGAATGCACGAAACACACACACACACAGTAAGACACAATAGTGCAGTCTTTCTCATAATATTGTGTATTATACCTTGGAACAAAATTTTCAAAAATAAAGATTTCGATAAATTAACCTTAAATAGGCTTTCCTGAAAAGAACAAAAGAATCATCTTGTTAATCACAATAAACACTCTTCATATATATATATATTAAACAAAATTGTTAAAAATAATTTAAATACAAGTTTTCAAAAACCAGATATTTGTAAATTACCCTCAAATTATTTTTAATAGGTAAAAATAAAAACATTATTACTTATCATGTAGCAAACATACATTGGGAACTAAATATTCAAGGCCATTTTTTAAGCATCTCAGATTTTCTAAAATTTGCCAAAAGTAAACTATCTTTTAATGAATTTACTTTAGAAAAAACAATCTACACTTTATTTATAAATTAATATATATCCCATATAGCCCTACTAATTTTTAACATCCGCGTTATGGCTATTTTCATATATTTTTTTCAATTTTTCGAAAACCTTTCAACAGTAAACTACTACATTTTTTTTTTCAGTAACGCAAATATATAAAATTTTGTATATTGTAAAACATTTACCATAAACAAGTTTTTGAACCAAATCATCAAAGCGTTTTTTTTAATATTACAATTCTAAAAAAAACTCATAAGTAAACTAGCCTTAAACGAGTTTTCATCTAAAAAACAAATATGCAGTATTATTTGTGGGTCAAACACTTCCTAGATATCCATTTTAAATAAAATTGGGAAAGCCATCTTTGTAAAATTTGGTTACGATCTGATTATAGTTTGAGCTAGAGTAAAAATTTTGAAAATATCCCGAGGAATGATATCTAAATATCATGTTTGAGCAAAATCCATCAAATCATTTCAGATCTGTGGTCAGTGACAGACAGACATACAAAATGATTGTAAACATTTTTCTTTGGTTTCTGACGAACATAAAACGTAAAGATTCATCATAATCTTGAGGTAGAACTTTGTTCGCGTTTAAAATACTTTCTCTTTAGATGAGAAAGTAAAAGCCTTATCATGGAGACCATTTAGTTCACAAACTTATAAAGTTAGCCTATGATTTTTACTTTCTCGCTATCTTACAGGCAGAGAAAGTATTGTGATCGTCAACAAAATCGAACTCAAGATTTTTATAAATCTCGACGTTTCATGACCCCCTCAATCCGAAAAAGTGGTTTTTGAATTTCAGTCTGTCAGTCTGTCTGTACCTCCGACTAGAGACT
Organism: Timema poppense; assembly: GCA_902141375.1. NCBI lineage: Eukaryota > Metazoa > Arthropoda > Insecta > Phasmatodea > Timematidae > Timema > Timema poppense. Next base: position 21,265 of record CABFOV010003498.1, read on the forward strand.
AAACTATTTTACCGATTGGGCTAAACCTTGGTATCTAGGGTTTTCATAGGGTTGCTCTGAGGGTTTTTGGAATTGGATATTTAACCCTAAAATTATGGGTAGTTTACTGAAAGGCAAAATAAGAAAAAAAAACAATTTTCTCAAAATCGGCTCTAACGATTTTGATTAAAATTCTTATCTAGGCATTGATTAATATTATAAAAAACTGACTATTTTCATTTTCCCATGAAAATGACTTTTAGGGTACTTTCCGCAACTATTTGAGATACTGCTTATTATTGCAAAATTGTAGTACTAGTAAAAATAAAAAACTTGTAAATGAAATATATATTTATAAATCCAACAGTTCCTGATATATTGGCCAATATATTAATACAATTTTGAGAGCTTTAGTTGTAAAGAGATACTACTTTAGTTTTAACGCAATAATTCTCCAATGCCATAGAGTAATTAAATATGAGTAAGTCTCTCAAAAAGTTAATGTTTTTTTCCTTAAACCTCTTAGGAGAAATGTTTGTACAACAATGATCTATATCCATTTATAGACTCAATAGTCAATACTTACATTTTTTATTGGTCAAAATGTATAAATGAGGAATTTATTATCAATGCGATGACCTGAAGTTATGCAACACCTAATAAAATGTCGAGAATTTAGACCGGAAGACGAAATTTTAATACGAAGTGTTGACCCTTGTGGACCCAATTTTGATCTTTTTTATTGGTCTAAACATACAAATGGGGACATTAATTCTTTAAAAATAAAATTATAAAATTTAAAACCTGAACTCAAATATGTTACCTAAGCATGGTGCAATTTATGCTTGGGTTTGCTAGTGTATATTATTTTGTTTCACATATATTACGAGTTTTGAATAAATATCTCCATTTTTAAACAATAGAACGAGAAAGTCCGTGCAGAGTTCGGTACAACTTTTTTTACGTGAATATTTTAAAAAATAAACAGAGAGTGTAGCTAAAGTTTAAGATTCCGCGCTCGATTTATTCGTGATTTTATCTAAGGTGAACCCACAATGATTAGCACGCGGAAAAAAAGGCGTTCATCTACTGTCGACGAGAATTTTTCAGGATTCAATTCTGACCGACTTTGCTTGGATGGGCTTTTCTCTTAATTGTTTCTTAATTTCCTTCCTCGTAATTACGCGTACATTTGATCTAAAATCTACCGGGTTCATCATAACCTTAGTTTATATTAAATAATGATATGGAGCAAATCGTACGGGTTGCAAAACTACCTAATATACTCACTGATTAAATCAGAAGATGATTAAAGATTACTTTCTCTGTCAAAACTTAGAATGAACACCGTTATTATTAACTTGCTTCAGTGGCCGCATGGTCTAACTCTAAAGTGTCTCTCTCGCAATAGATAAGACGGCTGATGACAAGGAGATTGGAGTTCGATGTGCATTGAGGGTGATTTTATCAAATTATTTTCCCTCCCTCCTCCACACAAATTCAGGTATATATCCTCTAAATTCAACCTTCCTAATTTATATCACAATAGCGTAATTGTTATATAGCCCAAACGGTTAAAAGACGTATTGCTAAGAAATACTGCTATTAAAAATGTTAAAATATGTTTTACGTCCACCCTATACATACAGTGGTGTATGCTTAAGTGTGTGAGGTGGTAGGAAAGTTTTTTAGAAAAAGATTTACCTATCTCCTCGCCCCCTTACCCCGGACATAATCTATTGATACTGTTCAGTTACTCAAAATTATGTACTCGACGATTTATTTGAACGATATAAACTTGAATTATATACACAATTAAATATAAAGTTTTTATTTTATTTTTCACATATAAATACATTCTTGCTCACGCCCGTGAATGTATTTTATAAGTCCCTCCAAAACCAATAGTAATAATAACCTATTAGAGATTAGAGACCATATCGATCATTATGTTATTAATTGGAAGGGTAAAGTAGTCGGTATGAGCCGTTGCTGATATAAAAGGGCTATTTTTTAGACTGCTGGGGTCCTAGTTTACAAACACAACACATGTCTTATTGCTTCAGATTGGAAAGTCTCTATGTATGTTGGCGAGCAGAGAGGAAGGAAGAAAGCCTGGAACATTCCATTGTGTTCGATTGGGAGTGTACTCGCAACAGTGACTGGCGCTCTCTTAACTTCTAGGAATGTAAACTCATTTATATTTTTTATTTGAAAAAGTATCTGAATTATATTCAAATTAATCCCTTTTAAGCTATGCACACTCTGTAACAAAAATTATAGAACACGTTATTAACAAATTTGTCTTGACTTTTAATCAAATATACAAGATTGATTAGCTCTACGTGCAGCTTGAACTAACTTTATATTTAATTGTGTTAAGGTGACTTTTTGTTGTTGCAACAGTGGTGCTCACTGAAAGTGGACAGTTAACAGCTTAGATTAAAAAAATAGTTGGCCAGGAATAGGACTGATTATTTTTAGTTTGTCACAAAAGGAAAGTATTGTTATTGTGAAAATGTTCAAACTCGTCGATATATATGACGGATCTCGACTTTAAATGCTCCTTAACTTATACGTGTTGGTTTAACAATTATTCTATTTGTCTCTGTCTGGGGTCACAGCTGGAACGATTTGATGAATTTTGTTCATACTTGATATTTAGATGTTATATTGCCATAACTTTAGGATATATATATATATAATCCAAGATAATTGAACTAATAATAGTTTTGCTTTAGGTAGTGAAATTCATTTTTTATTACTTCTTTTAGTGAAGTCATTATTAGAAAAATAGCATGAGTCTGAAAGTTTGATAATTTTCATTGTATTATTTAATTAGTATGAATTATAGTAAGTATACAGAGTCTCAGTTCTATATGATACAAATTACTTTTCATTAAATTAATTCTATATCAAATACCTAGAACGGTTTTAGAACAATCTTTTATTTTGTAATATTATATTTAGTTGGGTGAACGAGTGTTTGCCTGCCTCTTGAGGGTATTTTAATAATGAATGAAATTGCAAAATTCGAGATTTGTCCCAAATAGCTAAAATAATTTAGTTCAAAATGGCTATCTGGGGGTTGTTTAACATAATAAATAAAAATATTAATTATTTTTTATTTAAAAAGCTAATTTAATACTAGTTTACTAATAAACTATTTTTTTAAATGTCACAAACTATAGATTACATTAGAAAGAATGTACAAGTAGGTCGTACCATTTATATTAGTATGCCATTGTGCCTTTGCACTATTAATGGCTCGTGCAAAATATTCAATGGAACAAGGGTAAGGGGAAAAACATTAATTTTAAGTCCTCTTTTGGTTTCATACTCTGGTCTCTCAAATAAAAGGTTATCACTTAGCTCTGTACTAGTTTATATCTGGAATATGTAAATGATTTAGTGTTGACTTTTAGTTAGTTTCGCGCAAGACAAGAGCTGTTGGTACCCGAGTGGTCTCCGAACCACTCATACTCTCGAGATAAGTTAGACCGTTCGAACACCGGTTTGGAAAACTCATTTTATTTCTTTGTCAGATTTTCAGAATAAGTTTAGAAAATGAAATGTCTGATAAGCGATGTTTTTAAGTGGTATAAATTATAATATGTTAAAATATCCCAGTAGCAACATTAGGTAAATTATACCTTTATAGATTTTCTCGAGAAGAAAGAAGGATCCTTTTGTCAGTAGAGCCACGCTTCCCGACTGAGCTTTTCACCAACTACCACGTCATATCACACGCTCGGGTCACGCCTATGTACTTATTACGTCGACGTATTAGGGATAGGGACATTTTAATTTAGAGGAAGTCATCTGCGTGGAAGGAGAGTGGATATCCGGTTAGAAAAAACCATCCTCAACGCCCGACCGGGATTTGAACCCCGATATCCCCGTCATCGGCAGTATAGTCTATTGTGAGGGTGACGCCTTGGACCATACGGCCACCGAAGCAGGTTCCTTACTGAGCTAAGCGGAATCTCTTTGTAATAACTATATGCATGTTTATCTTTTAGATGTTAACGTAATGTTTTGTAAAAATATCTGTTTTCATGTTTTGTTTCAAGAGTTTTATCACAAACAGAAATAAAACTAAAATGAGATTATTAATGTGGCATAACATCAATCCCAAGATCTACGTCGGTAGACGCGTGTTATAAATATAAAGCTAATTTAGTTTGTTCTGATAGTAGTGGGGAGGTTTGGGGCTCGAATCATAGCAGGGTGTATAGAAGGTGGTCTTCCTAAATTTTTTACACTCTTTCTCAACAACACAAATAAGGTATAATTTCCTCTAAAATCTACTTTTCTCATTTGTATCACATTAACGCAATTAATACCCATGTGTAGTACGTATAACCTAATTGGTAGTGAGAAGCGATGCTAAATCACAGCTTAACCACATATGAAATGGTTCGATTTTCCAATGATATTTTATTTAGTGGTTTAATATATCTTTATTATTATAATGATATATTTTTTGAGTGGAGTCAAATAGACCAGTACTTATACAGCCTGTGAGAAAAAAGTCCCGTTTGGGTGTACATAGGTGTTGTTTTTTTACTAAACAGTTTCCCACTCCCTTGCACGCAAATTCAGGGACATTCAAATAAATTCTGACTTCCTCATTCCTGTTCCATTAGTGTAAATATGCGGATAGACCGGACGGGTAACGAAACGTGATGCAACTAAAAACACATTAAAAAAAATAAAGTTGTTCCTATCCAGGGAGCCACCAGAGTAATAAATTTTGTTTCCCTTTCACTTTAATATGATTTATACTATCGTTGTTATGTATAACAAACAAAACGCTCTACCAGATATTCTATCGCCATTTATTTGCAATAGCCCCTCTTTCATAAAATTACTCCTATCGCCTGGATCGGCAGATTGGCAAATAAGAGCATTGCGTTGTACCTCGACTTGGCGGAGAGTTTTTATTCAGTAATGGTTTTCTTCTCTCTTATGCTAAATGCACGAAGCGCTGCTTCACGAAGCTGGTAACGACAAGCTCCGAGTCACGGCCTGTGAGCTTCACGACCGCCTTTTTACACACTCACTGGCATTTATAGTCTACGCGGTGAGAGATCACGTCTCTCTCGAGCTATAGTTCGGTCGATGGGGAAACGTTATCCTCACTTGTTTGACTCAAAACCTATTGATTTGATACAACACTATCTTGTTTACATTGTTGCCATTTTATAGTGAGAAGGAAGATCAGATGTACAAACAGGGTGACAAATGAAGGCCCAAGAAGAGTGGGTGACAAGAGAACAAGTACTTTGATGCGACTCTTAGGTACAAAACAAACTGCATCGGATACATTCTTAGGAGGAACTGTCTTCTGCGTGATGCCATAAAAGGAAATATTGAGGGAAAGAGGAACTTTGGAAGAAGGAGGATGAACATATTGGATGACTTGAAGGAAAGGAGAAAATTCTAGGAGCTTAAGGAGGAGGCAGAGGATATGGCACATTAGCGGTCTTAATTCACTGATAAAAGGAATTAACCTGTCGTAAGACAGGACATCTAATAATAATCGGCAGGAAAGTACGTTTCACTTAAAACATTTAATGACGTTTATTTGTATGTTTCTCTCCTTAAGGTTACTGTCTGTATCGTAACTTCTGTTCAGTTATTTCGAAGCAAGCTTTTGAAGTCTCCGGTGATACGACGGTGATATCAGCGTTATTAGGCCTGATTATATTCATGAATATTCGCCCTAAAAATATATCTTTTCTGATATAGTCTAAGATAAAGGCTTAGGTATTGGCCAAGATTTTTTAGGTATAGTTCTACTTCTAAACTAAACCTATATAATGAAGCAATCTTCTATTTGTTTAACCCAACATTTTTTTTTGTTTTAAAAAAACTACAAAATTGCTCAACGGAACTTGAGATCTCCTCCATTCCACCCAGATAAATATAGACATAATAAATTATTATTTGGTATATGATAAGGGTTTAAACCAGTTATTCAAGCTATCAAAATACTAACACTGTTTGATTAGCAACATCTTGATGCTTGAATTTTGTAACAAACAAGACTGAGATTGGTGAAGTAACCGTTGAAAGCGAGTGTATGCCCGACGGCATCACATCACAGTTGGTTGGCTGGCTCTCCGGGTGTCGATCCTGAGACCACCTCGGTCCGTGCCGAGTTATCCATCAACCGACGACAGATGGAGCTTTCTGGAATATAGAGCGGCCTTGGTCACGATTTCGCTGGAATTGTCTCTCTCTCTTTCTTTGCAGACAGTTGTTACCACATTCCTTGCTCCTGCTGAACCACTTACAACTCGGTCCCCTCCGCCCGTCTGGCGCGATTCGCGGTTAAGGTGGAAGGAAGGTAACATCGTTTAAAATACGTATTTTTTCGTTATATATATTTGTAAAATAAATAAAAATTTCCGTCACTAGATACATTAATTTTCTACAATTAGTAATCTCAACAGGTTTTGAATATTTCTCTCTCACGGTCATTGTGGAATTTGTCCTTAAAACCGCAAACATACGACCCAAAATTCCCTTTACCTTCCATCCGACTTTTAAAACGCAGTGTCGGTCTAGAAGCTTGAGACGTTGTTCTTGGATTGCATTTTGTTCCCCGTTGACGTGGCTCAAGATCCAGCCGGGTCTATTAAAGTTAGCGATGAACCTTTCGTTTACCCATAAAGTACCATGCATTGCTCCACATGGTATAGGGGGCACAAGTTTAGAGTAAACGGTGTGTACATGTAATTTTTACGAGTTTTTTTTTCGTCTCTGTACTATTTTCAATTAAGAATCAAATAGCTGAAGCTATTATTTATGCTTTTTGTTGAGGAGTTTTCAGAATATATTTTCAATTAATTTACTTTTTTAAAGTTTTAAAATTACTATGAAAACTTCCAAACATATTTGCGTAATTGATTTTCCTTATTTAAATTTTCAAAACAAATCATTTTAAGAAATAATTAAGAATATACACTCTTGTTTCCCGTGATATGTATATATATTATGATAGATCTTGCAAGATAGGGCTATAGTAACTCAGTCAAGGTGCGACTGCTTCCTTTCAGAGTAAACTAAGTGCTAAGATTAGCCCTTCAAAAAGTGCCTACTCCCCTAATAATTATGTATCGGCCAACTCTGTATCTATTTGTTTAGTGTTACCTACCTTAATGCTCGTTTGAGCTTTCTGAAAATTTATTCAATATAAATACATAGTATCAGGAGCATTATTTTATAATTAAATGAAACGCTTTTTTTCTGAAACGAATATGCAAAATTATTAATTAGATGCAGAAAATACCCCCCTCCACCCCAATTAACCTTGTCTGTATTTGAATCACGTGGTATCCCAGAACAAAGTTATTCACACTGGCAGGTGAACGACCAGATGATCACTTGTAAAACTATCATCTCAGGATTGCGTGTGTGAACCGGACAAATTATTATTGTACGCTGTCAGTGGGGTTGGGAGCAAGCGGGGCATTTGATATCCCTCTCCCCCCTTACTTCTTCCCACTATAGAAAATAATTTTAGCTAAATTTTGGAACTCTTGAAGTACAACTAAACTATAGAGCGCTGAACTTGTGGCGCAAATTATACGCTAAATTTTAAGACTCGGCTCGATATTAATCTTGTGTAAAAGTGACAGTGAAACTCCCTATCGGAATAAAATGCATAACTAATGTTCTTGATACATTTCACTCCCCTTACCCCGCTCTCTCCTACTTCCGGTTCCCCTATCCTTCAATCCCTTCCCCCTCTCTTCTTCAATGTAAATATCTGGGTTTGCCATTGATCTCTGTCCATTGACTAAATCATAATCAATGTTCTGTCTCTTATAGCTACGTCGTCCTTTGTTGTCCGGAGGTAAACTGCCTGATGAGATCATAAGCGTTGTGTGTATGGATAACGTAATAGGGGAGCTATTAGGAAGAAGTCAACCAACAGTCTAACAGTGTTAACTAGTCACACTTATTAAAACACACACATGTGCACGTAAAGTAATGTGAGCTGTATGTCACTTTAGATGGAAAATATTAACACACATGAAACAATATTAATAATATAGAAAAATGTTATCATTGTTGACTGTAAACGAATTTGCGATATTTTATTTCAACCAACAAACTAATTTGAAAAGGAGGAGAAGATCTCATTTTTTAGAATTTAAAAAAGAAAAATTTCAAGATTACGTTGTTTGGGATGCAAATTGGAAAATGTTCCTACTCCAGTTCCACCAGGTATTCAACAAAATTCAAATTATAATAGTTATCATCTCAAGAGCTGTCTTAATTCAAGTTTCGTTTCAGTTACATGTTGTAGTAGGCCTTTATCTAGTATATACTAGCCTTATATGCTAAAATTCTTGAACATTTTGTTCTCTCCAGTTATAAAATAATCTAATATTTTGAAACGCGTAGTAATACTTAACAATTTTAAATTCTCTCACTATCTATATTCATATATCTTCCCAACATTGTCCATCGGCCATCTTCGTCACGACCGCGATGTGATTCGCACAAGTGTGCAAATAAACCACTTACCAACCTGTCAGTCCGAGCAAGTTTACCAACCTCTCTACCTCGTATTTCCCGCACACATCTACCATCTTTGTGAAGGACCATGTGTGACAACTAGTTTTACTTTACTTTTCTCTCAGCCATTTAATTTCACCTATATCAAGGGGAATCCAATACACATCTATGCTACTTCTGGGCTACACCCTAGCAAAGAAAAATGGGGGGGGGAGGGTTCAGAACCTAAACGTGATCACTTGATGAACTATAAACCAATCGCACTTTTTCATCACCATTCTCGTTGTTCTTTCGGTGTAACTTGGAATAGTTTCAGCTTTCTCGGTTCTCCGCGACACAATTTTCTTGGAAGACCCATTCAAATTTCAACCCCATTTGACTCGATCGTTGCTCACATGACTACAAAGCTTGACACAGATAGTTGCGCTTAATGTTGGGAGAAGATTTGAAATAACAACTCGTTGCATGAAAAGCGTAGATGTTGTGAATTTGTTTTTCGACTCAACACAAGAATTTGAAAACATAACATTAATCTTAAAGCTATGTCAATCCACTCCAAAATAATGTTGGATTACAACCAGCTTTTCTTGTTTTCCCTCCACAACATAATGGGTAACGTACACTAATTTTCTGCTAGCGTGTGAAGTGTTGTGCCACTCAAGCGTATTCTGCTTTGTGTTTTCAGCGATCGTGTGAAAGACTTGAGTCATACAAAATAATTTTAAAAGTGCTGCAATATAAATGAAAATATATTATTTATCTTTATTATTTTGGATAAGTCTCTCTCAGATATTTATTTGACTTGACGATGCTTCGCCTGAGTTTAATCAAACAGTTTCATGTCAAATAATTAAAAACTATAGCAATACATTAAGACACAAATTAAATAATGTTTTCAGCGAGATCAATCCAAATTGATTCTTCCTTGAAAGAGACAACTTCAATAAGTCGACAAAAAATCTACGAAGTTCTAAGACTACAGTAACTTTTCATATCTGACAGTTATAAAAGCTACTAGAGCTACTCCACGTATTCATACATCAGGTCATGTGATCCTAAACTGTCATTTTTGATAGATATCATCAATACCTATAAAATGACACATAATATAGTAAAATAATATAAATTTGTCCTTAAAAATTTATTTGTATTTTTTTAAATGTCCTTTATATCAAAAGTGGGCTGTAGCATATGCTATTTTTAGTTATTTTGGGTGTGATTTATCACCGGTCTTTATTTCCTTTGTTCATTTCTTGCAAATCTTGTTTTAATTAGTCGACACTCCTACTTATTCGTTTGTAACTTTGTTTTAGTGGCCTTAGTCAACGATGTAGGGAATACCCCGCGAAACTAGCGCGTAGGGGACACCAGCCATGCCTTAGGCCCCTTAACGACCCATTGTATGATGTCGAGACAAACATCCCGTCAAAACACGGCCCATTGTTTGCCATTTAATACAGCGCCTACGTTTCAATGACAGATAAATGTAATATTATAATTCCTTGTTCATTTATAATATTATGTATTAATATGTTTAATTAGTGAGTGTGTGTGTGTGTGTTCATGTAGTGGGGGCAGGGCTGGAGAAACACGTTTTAATTATCTACACAATTTGGGAATTTAAGGATAAATGATTTGTTATGATGTTTTGTGTTTTCACACAGTTGAAGAAAATTCCATTGAAGAACTCAAATTATCTCTAATTGATATTAAAAATTCCCAGCTTTATTCAGTGTATAAAAGGTAGGCATTTCCTTTTTCACAAGACTAACTTAATGTAGGGTGCTCCAAGTTTGATATTCTATTGACAGTTTATAAAATAAACACTTATTTGAATAATTATTTATTTCGCGTGACTTAAGGAATTTTTACATTTTTATCTATTGTCTAATGAATTCTTTACAAACAATAAAATTCAGTTGGAATCTCGTCTTTTGTGTTTGTTGCTTTAGGAAAAAAAATATTTTTCTAGCGATATTTTTCCTTCGTGCTGCCGTATATAATAGTTCCAAGTCTGTAGTTTGTTTGAAAATATATACCTTAAACATTTTTTTAAATTTGAACTGTTTACGGTTTTTCCATGTCAAAATAATTTGTTTCTCTATGGAAAGGTTTAAAACCCTAATAAAAATCTGTCTAAAAGAAACAATAACTTAAAGAACTCTTTCTTCCTTGGGCAAAAATTAGTAGCTTAGTTATAAATAAAATTATTGCTTGAAATCTTCTATTTTATATTCAACGGCATGATCACTATTGAAAAAATATTTGTCAAAACTAAACCCTCATAGATAGATCAATCATAAAATATAGCCGTGATTAGAACTTCAAAACCACGCAAAACTAATCGTTCCCTTTATACGCCCTACATTTTATCAACAATTCACAAAATAAGAGTTATATTCGGTGGATAACTGTAGGTGTGCACATTGAAAGAGTCAAACATGAGTATTCATACATACAGTAGCCCCGTGGCTTCTTTGGTTCTGACTGACAGCTCACAGCTGACGGCTTTGAAAAATTACTGGATTAAATTATGTATCACTACGCCGAACCTACAATGATCTACAAAAACATGTGTTTAGCAGCTGTCACTTCTGATAGTCAAAATTTAGGTATATACCTGAATGTTGACTGTCAGAAGTCAGCTGTGAACTGTCAGTCAGCACCAAAGAAGCCATGGGGCTACTGTAGATAGAGGGTGCTAGGTACGGCGTGACTTGAAGGAAGAAATTAATATTAATGTAACTTGCTACCAATGTGTGGGATTGTGATCATCCAAGCTGGGGGACCGCCATCACATCTACGATCCTTTAGATTGAGGGTACATTTGACCGATCTTTAGAGGTGGAAGCCTACAATTATATCAAGGATGTTCCTATGCCGAGTATCCTCCCACTTAACTAAACTTCCCTGACAATTCTCTCCAACCATTAGGAGAAACTAAGGCGTGTTTCAGATTTAGTTCCTATGAAAATTAATAATAAAAATCAAATTGTAATTTTGGATTACTATTGAATTTTAATAGCACTTTAGAATTATTCTTAATTGTCAAAGGTGGGAAAATACTTGATCTAAACACCCCTTGATATGTTTACAGGCTCCAAACACCAAAACTCGACCAAATTGATCCTCGATCTAAAGGACCTTCAATGTACTATAAGGATGTACCCTTAAATCAGCTATCTAATCTCAGGAAATAGGATAAAGTGAATACATTTTATAGGATTATGCACGTATATTAGCTTTAAATAATATGATAAACCGTATTGATAATATAAGCAACACTAATTAACCCACGTGGAGAATGAACCCTGACCACCTGGATTAAAGTAATGCAAATGTAAACATAATTTCTAACATTAATAATAATAATAATACTAATGGTGCGCCATGAAATACTAACAAATTCAGGCCACATGGAAATATATTAAATGTTGTTCTTAGATATGTTTTGCGGGCAGATAGTCACTCTGATAATAAACCCTTTGAGCAAGTAATTAAAACAACTGTTTACTCTGGTTTTAACTCTTTACTTTGAATAGTGCTCTTTATAATTATAAAAAGTATTATCTAGGTACATTCAATAGGGGCATTTGTGCTTTCATCTTAGTATACTTCTGGTCAGTATATAAATATATGCTGTCGAGAGACATAATTGTGCCAAAACAGACACACCCATCGTCATTATAGACCTAATTTATTAATAATTAATTATTCACTGCCATTAACAGGATAAGTATGTTTCACTTTTTCCCAATGTTATCTATTTTTGTAACCGTCTAGCTATGATTTTAATTACTCTTAGATTCGGAGTTGTAAATTTACTATAAAGAGTTCTTTTCACTAATTTTACACCATTATTAAAAGAGATACCAGCCTGATTAACTCTTATTGATGTTTTTATTTACAGGAAAAAAAAATCCAAGTGAATGCCATTCCCTTTTCTAAACTTAAGTTTCTTCATTTTCTTATTCAAAACCAGATATAATAAAATCGATGTTGGTATTTATTTACATAAGAGTGGGTGACTAAAGAAGGCATCTCGACCGGGCAGGGTGTATATCTCACCAGACGCAATCTTCTCAGGTCTTTATCGAATACGTCAGCCGGATTGTATGACCCAGGACTATCTCCAACTGCGGACCAATTCGCCTCCGTCTTACCGGCACCATCAGATATCAGACTGGTCTGCAGGCGACACCGAACCACGCGGAAGTCGTCTAACCGCTAGTTTAGTTTAATTTGCTTTATCTCCACATACCAAGGCTACGTTCCTCACATCCGATTTAACAACTGTAAATCCACTCACATCTTATTCATAAAATAAACATTTCTAACGTTCGTGGAAAGTCGGAGGAATGTTTGGTGAACATCTTATGTTCACTATGTTTATCCTGAACGGTAGCAGTCTCAGTACGGCCCTGTCTTACAGGCTACGCTGTAGTGTAAGCGTTCAGGGTAAATGGAGTGTAAGTTGTAGAATCTTACGTTAAGAATGTATTGCAATAAAGATATAACTACTTTCTTTTTTATATATTCACAAATGTGGGCACTAACTTTGTCAACGTAAAGGTGCGTATTCACTTGAGTGTTTGCTGCAACTGAGTCACCAGTTGCTAAAAAACGTAACGTCAGTGCCAAACGATCTTTAACTGGTATTGCTTTACGGAACTTTGTGTCCTTCGAAATTTTATGGCCGACAAGGTTAACCAAAATCTCAAAGTCTTGGGATGACATTCGGGTGAGATTGCGGAAATGTCCTTTGTCCAATCCCCTTAACAGTTCTGTATTTTCCCGCCTACAAAACAGCCCCCTTATCCACATTTTCCTGTCCCTCTTTTTATTCGTTTTAGTCAAAGCACACAGCACAAAGAAAGAACCTGGTGCCACTATCAAATCCATTTTGAGACTGAGCTCCAGTTGTCCTGTTCGTGGCTGAATTGGCGGGAACAAGTCTAGCACCAGCAAGTGGTCCGAATGCTCGCAGTATTCAGATGTATCATTTGTTCGAGCTCGTTCAGGGTGTTTGGCTTTTTCTTTTCGTTCGAAGTAAAATGCTCAAGTGAATACGCACTTTTAGGTGGCCGCCCGGTCGGTAACTTATAGCTCGCTTGCGGGCTAACGCCATGAAGGTTTTTTTTGTTAAATGATAATCTGAAGCATTAGTATTTTTATTTCCTAGAGTCTCGAAGTAATCAGTTTAAAAACAATAATATGTTGGTTCATTGATTATTACAACACTCGTTACTACGGAACAAACCATAAATGGACACACTTTAGTTGACCTTTTTAAGTTAGTTGCTTTTTATTATACCTCAAAAAGTTAATGGATCAACTGTTATACATGTTATACCCCACTAAATGGGCAATGCTTCATAGTCAATTTCAAGAAACTGATATTAATATAAAGAAAAACTCTATTCGTACAAAAAGTATAAATAAATTGAAATTTTAACTTTGTTTTTCGATGGTCACGTGGACTAAATGTTTATGAATCATATATAGTGGTTGAGCTGGTGGCGGTGGGGTTGGGGTTTCGAATCTTGTCTGGGTGTGCTGCGGGGGGGTTTTCCACAAATAGTTTGTGATATTACCACAACGTAAATTTGGATACATTTTCTCTAGATTATACCTTCTACATCCTTGTTCAATTTGATGTGTAGGAGGACAAAAATAATCTAAATTCAACTCGCAACGTCCCATTGACGGAAACACGTGAGGGCGGCTAACGATTGAGGGGGCAGTGATTCAACATTTGATGTGTAGGAGGACAAAAATAATCTAAATTCAACTCGCAACGCCCCATTGACGGAAACACGCGAGGGCGGCTAACGATTGAGGGGGCAGTGATTCAACCCGGACCGAGCGGCCGCGATGAAAGGGTCACTTCCAATTCGAGGCGCGTAGTTCCTCCCTGCTCAACCCTAATAGTGCCGCCTGTTGTGTCGGCCAGGATGAGTGTACTGTCTATTGTTTGTTTGTTCACCAGCTTTGTCTTGTCAGGTGTGAGCCATGAGTGGGACGCCCTCGCCTATCCTAGTTCATGACTTGTTGAGACGGTCGCGTTGTGTGGCTGAATCTTATGTTCGTCCAGTTCGTGTAGGTAGTTTCACCTTAGCTAGTATAAGAGTTGATTCTACAGGTACAGTACAAGTCCGATAATCTGGCAAGCTCGGGACTTAGGCATTACTGGATTACCAAAATATACCTTTTCTCTTAAGAATAGTTATTTCAATAATCGCCACTCGCCAGGGGTTGGTCAATTAGTCTCAAGTTGGGTTAAGAATCCCACTGGCTCACAATTCCATATTCAATATCATCATCATCATCATCTCATGGCGGGTACGACGTATAGACAACCTCCTATGGTGTACCCTGGGTAACGTTCTGAGCCACCAGAGCGGCTAATAGTCTACTTACAGGCGTCCGAACTGGATGTCATGTTCCTACTGGTCAGTAATGCCATACGATATACACACACGCACACACACTGGATTATCGGACTATATCTGTGTAGTGCGGTAAAAACGAGGAAAATAACTTTGAAAACGGTCATGTTTAAAATTTAATGTAATAAATTGCCCGCTTTGGTGATTGCATGATTTAAGGTTTGAAGTACAGACATATTTTTTGCTGTCAAACCTTTTAAGTTATTATATTATTTAACTTTATTAATTATATATTTTATAGGCATTTAAATTAACTATCAAAAGGGATAATTGCAGAGCACATAATTTAAAAGTATATGAAAAATCTTATAGTAATTTTTGTAACTGTCAAAAAAAGTGTATTTCTATTTTAATTGTACTGTTTTTACAGACAGTTAAATTTGTATCGCGACCTTTTGAGTGAAGAGTTGTGCAATCTAGACACATATAGGTAGTAAAATATCACCTTAATCAAATATAGCAAAGTAGGTCTGATAAATATCACCTAAGCTGAGAAGAGACATCTTAATCTTTGTCCGACTTAATGTAAAGTTGGTGTGCTATCACCCAGTCGATTATTTGTTTTTACAACTAAATTGAATATATTATGTATTAATATTCACTACTTTGAGCTATACTTCCGCGATATTATATGGACTCACGTCGTTCTAATTTCTACCAAACGAACTTCATATAACATTCAAACAATAATGAATATTTATACATGCAGTCTGATTTAAACAGAAAAGAACTTTTTTACAAGTATAAAAGCTTTTGAAACTATTTTAATATATTTATATGAGAGGTCATGTAATATTCAACTGTAGTTTTTCAGAAATTATACAATAAATACCTATTAAATTGCACTAATGATATAAAGATATGTTATCATTACTGAGTGAAAAAAAATCTTCTGAAAGCTTCTTACTTCATAACATTTAACTATTGAAAAATATACGCTATTTTTTGGTAGTAATGCTCCAATCTAACCTTTCATATGGTCATGTTCAGTCCAACTTTCATAGGAAGTACCTTTTAAAAAAACACTATTCTTTTGCGGGAAAAAATAATAACTTTTTACTATTTTATTAGTTTCTACTATATTTTGATCTCTCGGAGAGATAAGTATTGTGATCATCTAATAATTGAACTCTAGATTTTGATATATGTCGACGTATTATGACGACCTGAAACCAAATAAGGGGTTTTGCAATGACGTCTATCTGTCTGTACCTAAGATTAGGGCCTACATTATTTTATCGATCAGGATGTAACTTGGTATCTAGGGTTTTCCTAAGGGTTTCCCGAGGTTTTAGGGAATTAGATATCTTATCTACCCTAAAAATTAATGGTAGTTTACTGAGGGAAAAATGAGAAAAAAATTATTTTATCAAAATCCACTTTAAAGAATTTGATTAAATTTTGTATCTAGCTACTTTTTAGCATTACAAATAAAATGGGCAATTCTCACTTTTCCATAAAAATTACTTCGAGAGTATTCTTTACTTAAGTATAATTTTTTACTTTTTATACTTCTCCGTAACTATTAGAGATACGAAATAACTTGATATTGTAGCCTGATGTTATAGCACTAATACAATTAAATAACTTTTATTGTAAATACATATTTTTATAAAAGTTATAAGCAAAAATATATATAAAACACTATTACATTATTTTATTTTTTGAAATTGAATGTTATTCTCTTTGGTGGAGTACTTCATGCAACAATATATATTATTTCGTTTCATAAATCTTACGAGCTTATAGTAAATATCTCTATTTTAAGATAAAATAGAAAGTCTTTGCGGTGAACCGCACTATTTATTTTATAGATATTATGAAATCTAACTTATTTTAAGTTTTCCCCCACTGTTCATTACTATCAGCGAATGAAACCTAATTGACGACATTCACCTTGTTTGGAGGTGAGACAAAACTATGTGACAAATACATAGTATTATAAGCTCTTATTTAGCATAAAGTGACCAATTTGTCTTAGTAATTTCAGGGACAGTTCTTTAAAATAATTAATGGGAGTTGGAGAAAATTATTGATGGGATAAACTTCATAGTGTCAGCCCTCAAGATAGCTATACCGACACTTTTGGATATTGTTTGTCACGTGCTCAACACAATGAGCCCTCTGGCCGTCAATTTCAGATTTTGAGACTGGATCCACTACTTTTTTTTATTTTTTATTCAAGCTGCTTCCCATTTTTCATCACGATGCTGAGCTCATCCCGTTCCAGATTCAATTCTTCACATAAAAATTTGTAAACGCCGGGGATTGAACCCAAAATATTTCCTATAGTCGTGTTTTATAAGTTTGTGTTAATGGATGGTTTTATTAAACTGGGTCTTTGAACTGTAGCGATGTATATAGTAAAGTGATGTAATATATTAAAGTAGGAAACAGTTAGAAACCGAAGTTAAGGGAAAAAAGTAATAATGAGGAGAAAATATTCGTATGAAATGAATTGTGACAATTTTTACAT
The DNA here is from genome assembly GCA_902141375.1 of Timema poppense. Classification (NCBI taxonomy): domain Eukaryota; kingdom Metazoa; phylum Arthropoda; class Insecta; order Phasmatodea; family Timematidae; genus Timema; species Timema poppense. Next base: position 38,704 of record CABFOV010003498.1, read on the forward strand.
CGAAACTGCTTATTAAATCACTTGCATAAAACATTTAAACCTAATCAACATTTCAGTCCGAATTGCATTAAGTTATCTCCCAAATTGTGGACCAATTCTGTCCTGGACATAATTTATATTTCGTGAACGAACGATCGATCACTTTACCTTTAGCAGACAAGTCACCTTAAGACACACTCTCGTGAGGTGTTCTATCAGCCGAAACATACAGGTACATCGAACATTCTAGAAACTTTCTCTCTCGCACTTCCTGTAAAGAAGGGGTGTGCCGTGTGTATCGTAGTGCGTGTTCGAAGAATGTGTGTCTGCAGGGGGTAGTGGACAGACATCTCGAGGAGGGGCTGATGGAATCAGGCGCTCGCTGCCCGCTGAGACAATCTCCCCCATTAACAAAAACACCATTCCTTCAGAATTCCCTTATACAGTAGGCCTATAAAATACTATAGTCGCTGAAAATGTCTTCTCTCGTTACAAAGCTGGAATGGAAGAAAACGTAAGTTAAGCCCAGTATTTGTATAGTAATTTTTATCCTAGGCCAAAATAAATAAAATACTTTTCCAGTATGTATGCTACTGTGAATGTGCTGAATTTTATTAGTTTTAAAGTCACTGGTGATTCTACAAAGCCACTGGTTCACTTGGAGAATGTAAAAAATGTATTTACTATTTCACATAGGCCCATACTCGCCGAACCTTTTGCAAAATCACTGGTGAGTTTACAAAACTACTATCAACAAACAACCAGCGAATGTTTATGTCACTTCAAGTTTTGGTTTGGTTAGGTTAATTTGGACAAGCGTAGGCTAGTTTACTTTAACTTAGGTTAGTTTGGATTTTTGTTTTATATTTTTATCCACACAAACTTGATATTTTATAGAAATCGCCGGTAAATGTAGATGGTACAGTTCATGGTTCATACTTTAACCAAACTGCATTGGGAACTTTATAAACTCACTAGTAAATTTAGATAAATCCTATTATTTGTTAAATAAACCATCTCTTTCGGCGATTCTATACATCCACTGGTTATTCTACAAAATAACGAGAATTCAGCTCATTCACGGTAACATATACGGTTTGTGGAATTTTCTACACGTGGTTGTCTCAACATTTCTGTGATATATGAGGGGTAAAAGGAAAAAAGGAGTAAAATCCAACTTTAGTTAGTGCTGCCTTCTGTTAGACAATCACGAGACCTTTATAATGGACTTTAGATTATGGTTAATAGAGGTTTCTGTAATATTTAAATTAATTAAACAAAAAAAGTGTTTCCTGGGTTCCTTATGAGGCTTGAGATATAAAGTAGTTGTTGAGAAAAATGTGTATAATGTGACTTCCCTCCTCCTTTCCCCCACCCTTTAACTTTCATATTTAATTATCATAGTGGCATTTAATAATAAACCTGTTAAATAAAGATAAAGAGTTATTATCAAATTCCAGGATTCCCTCTCTAACTATTCAACAACTGTCGAGATTTCCATATGCAGAAAATTAAACTAAATGTTTGTACTGGAGAATTATCCGAGTTATTTTGACCAAAAAAATTGATATAAAATCTGCCAAAAACACTGACCTTTTCTAGAGTTTCCTAAATACCCACCTTAAACGTGTACAGTAAAAAATGCAAACAAAAATGTAATCAACAAATAACAATTAGAATATATAGACCTACAGGAAAATAACGAGGCCTATAAAACAATATTAATGTTTAAATTGTAAGATTCATGAAACTTGATCATGCTATTAAACATATTTTTTATTTGGGTGGCTAACGTTTACAATCTAAATCAACTTATTATATTATCGTACAAACATGACTTAGAATTAAACGTATAGAACATACGAAAAACCTTGTCGCCAGGGTTCCAATTAATCACTGTGGAAGAGGAAACGTCAATTTCACAAATAATACATTTTTCCAATGCCGGGATGAGAAGCCGGCACTCTTGGCAGATATGCTACTAGCTTAGCCAAGGAATAAAAACAAGGAATGGGCCCTCGAATCCTTTGAATACCTTGCATCCTTAAGGATATTTGAGATTCAAGACTCATATCCTTAAAAAATTATTTATTTTCTTTCAATTTTTAAGTGATATGTTTTATCCCTAATACTGATTGTTGAAGGCTCATAACTATTTATAATTATAGGATGAACTTAACAACCAGACCCTAGACCAGTAATTTAACATCTAAATGAATGTTAAAATGAATGGATTATAATAAATAATGTTAACATTTAGTTCTTATTTGTATTTTATATTCGATTATATTTATATTTCTTGTTATGTGCATAGTTATTCCTAGATTCGGACTTGAGGGTATTTAAAGATAAATTGGAGATTCGGATTTGTAAAATAGTGGATTAGACCCAGCTCTAGTAAAAACGACTAAATTAATAAAAATATGACCTGCATCGGAAGTTGCTTTGTCTACCGTGTTGATCTTCCATTAGACTGGGCCGCAGGATTGGAATTCCGCTTAAGTATACTGAGGGTCGCATTCCTAAAAGTTCCCATTCGCCCTCCACACAAGCGTAGGTACATTTTCTCTCAATACTTCCATTACTATCCTTAACACACTAGTGTAATTAATATGAATGCGTATAACCACAACCGGTAGGCAGACGTGAGATAAAGAACACGATACTCGACCAACTTATTTTAAAACGACAACACTATTATAAATCAGTAGAGTATTTTACTTTGGTTAATATTCTGGAATTTTGGTGGATATACACGCATTCCACTGTAAGCCTCTCTATTTCTAATTTCAAAACCCTAGCCCCCTTTTTTTGGTATGTATTTCCACTTGATTTTTGTTGTCCCTATCTAGTAAACCAAATCATTTGAGACCGAGCTAGTTTGACTGTTTTCTTCTGACCGTCCATTCAACAGCAATAAATCACAGCAGTAACGGACGGGAAACGTTGAAGTGATAACATATTTGTCTATGACCGACAGTGTTCTGGTTGTACAGCGGTTCTTCCTGCATGACCAACGAGTTTTTACCGACGTACTTGTTTTGTTGTTGTAAGATTGTAAGATAACCAATAAATGAATACTAAGTAGAGAGTGAATACTACCCAATGCGTTTGACTCATTAAAGACTGGACTGCCACTGACGGGGACAAAGCTTGAATCTTTGCTGGGGGGTTTTTTCCACGCGAGATTATCACTCTACATTTTTCATTCCCTCTCAACGATAGTGTGAGAATAACTCCTCTAAGCTCCAGTTTATTATTTATCCTGAAGTTTTATTTGCTCCCGCAACCCCTCCTCCAAAATTCTAAAAAAGTTAATTTTACAGTTCTGACCTTTTTTTTTCTGTGGCTGTTACTATATTCGAAACGGTTTGACGGATTTCTTTCAAACTTGAAATAAATTGGTTACATGGAAATAACTCGTGGATAAATCATGATTTTTTTTTACTTGCATCGTTAGCCGCATGGTCTAAGATGTTGTACTAGACTGCCAATGACAGGACTATGGGGGTTCGAATCCTGGTCGGGTGTACTGAGGATGGTTTTCCAAAATAGTTTCCCTCCCCCCACGCTAAGGCGGGTACACTTCCTCTAGGTTCAACCTTCCTCATTCCTTGCTCATTAGCATAATTAGGAGGCCCCCTACTGTACCTATGCATATCTCATGAATATGTAGTAAGGCGCAGTGCTAGTAAGAAATTGTGATTTTAACTATGGTTATAATCATAGCTGAATTTGAAAATTTTGACATTAAAAAAAAAGCTTTAAAATTTTTGTTCCAAATTGATATCTGGGGTGTGTTTTATATGATTAATAAGAGTATATGAGGGTAGTTTACTGATAATTCCAAATTTGAAGTTTAAAAAAAATTGTTCAAACAATTTTATTTTAAATTGATATTTGAAGAGAGTTTGGTATGCATATCAAAATGACTGTTTTGCTTAGAAAAATATAATAGAGGGCAATTTCTTCATATAGATTTTTTTTAATTCGTCCCAAAATCCAAGACTAAATGATAAACTTTGTATGATTTGTTCCTACCATTCATTTATTTACTCTCTAGTTTATTTCAGTAATTGGGATATTCTTGGATAAAACGATAAACAAACCGAGTTAAACTAGACTTCCGATCACGGGGAGATCTGTGTTCGATCCCGGTCGGGAGAACTGAGGATGGTAATGGCTTTCCACTCTCCCTCCACTTTAATGCTGGTACATTTCCTCTCAGTTAAACCTTCCTAAACCCTAATCCATTAGCTTAACTATTACATAGGCGTATAGCCCGAACGTATAACAAGATTCGGGGCTAAAATAATAATAATAATAATTGAACGAAGGCATGTCCTAATAAAATATATAATGGACTCCAATTTTCTACCTGACTTATGAACTTGACTTAATACAAGTGTGAAAAGCCTTGTCTACATATTATTATTATTATTATTAAAAATACTAGAATTATTGAACTATCTCATATTCTAATAATATAATAATATTTTGTTTTTATGATAGCACTAGATCTTTGCTTCAAGTGCTTTAAGCGCAAGGTGTAGGGTTGGATTCCCAATCAAACTCAAATAAACTTCTTTTTTTCAATACACATCTCGCGAAGTAATTTTAATCTTTTTTAAAATAAATTTTGCTAAATACAATGTTTCAAATATTTATTTTTGTGTCTGGAGACGTAATCTAAGGTTTGAGAAAAGATAAGCTAGGTACTTTGAGAGGAAATAAACTGATATTAGCGTGAATGGAAACCACAGTGATAACTCTCAAGTGAAGAACCAACCACCAACCTCGCCACCACGGACAATCAAGTGCGATGCCGAGTATTACATCTTAGAAGCTCGGTCAGCAGTGCGGAACCTTTGTTTGGACTAGTTATGGATAAAAAATTACTTGGCAATCATTTCTTCACATCACAGTAGAATTTTGCTTGATTTAACTTCTCCGGTCTGATCTGTAGTCTGCGGGGGTGGGGGGTGGTTATTCCTGTTTCAACTCTTCCGAGCTGAATTGTAGTTGGAAACTATGTTTTTCCTGTGGCAGAAGGCTGAACCTAAAATTATTTTCTCAACTGTATCGGGATGACCAGTAGTTGGTCTTTATTTTCGTCCCGTGAGAAGAAGTCGATCTTAACTCTTTTTGTCACAGCTTATTTGAGCTGAACTGTAGCTATTTATGTCCCATCTCGTGGCAGAAATTTGAACTAATTTTCCTGTTATAACTTATTTGAGCTGAACTGTAGTTAGCCTTTATTTTCATCCCGTGGCAGGAAGCCGAACTTAATATTCTGTCTCAACTTATCCAAGCTGAAATGTAGTTAGGGGTAATGTATTCAACAAGTGGGCTCTGGGAGAAGATGCAACGGGTTGGCCTAAGGAATGGTTTGGTTGATACCGGCTTTTGTAGGGGAGAATTACGAGTTTCCGTGTCCAATAAAACACACCGCGTTTTGAGGGTGTCGAGTAATCAGATAGCATCTATTATTTGTGTTTGTACGAGATAATCCCGTAGCTTTTGGGTGAGTCGCCTCGTAGACATCCCGAGAAGATAGATAATATTTTTTATAGAAACACTTTTCTTGGTTAAGGAACAAGATTTTAAATGTACGCATACGTTAGAAATATTCAACTAGAAGTCTGGCATAAGGCATAGATGTTTCCAGTCGTAGATATATAAAAATACTTTTTAACTGTACTGGGATATTTATGTCCATAGGTTAAAACGAGATAGGTCCTAAACTTATTCACAGGACTTTATATTTATTGTCCAATCTTAACTCATAAAGATATATTATTATTGCTAACTTGAAGTCTATTATATATCTTATAGTGTCATTATGCTAGCTTCTGTAGCTTTCCCACCAACCTGGAAGTTACGAAACATATGATTGATACGGTCCTTGTTATTGAGAGGTAAATGATATGAGCTGGGCTTTGGAAAATACCTACCTCTATGAAACATTTAAAATGCCCGAATTAACAAATGTGTTAAGTATGTTTGTGCTTTTAAATGTGCAAGGTATACAAATGCAGCTAGCTTAAAAACTATTGGTAGTTTAGCATTTATATTTAGGTATTCGTACATTTTACTTCACATATCAATAGAAAGTATTGTGATCGTGAAACATATCGATCTCGATATTATGACGATTTTTTTACCTTTTATGTGGACACGAACCCAAAAATGTGAATTTTACAATCTCCCTGTCTCCATGTAGGTATGTTTATGTGTGTGTGTGTGTGTGTGTGTGTGTGTCCCCCTGGCAACGAATTCAAAACGGTTTGATGGATTTTGTTCAAGCTTGATATTTAGATTTTATAGGGCTATATCACAAAACTTTATTTTTACCTTAGCCCTTCAATTAAAAGTAGCTTACTGATGAGTAGTTGGTTTAAATTCTAAATTTTTTGAAAATAGCTGTAATGATTTTAATGGAAACGCATATCTAGGGTTGTACATGACAAATAGCATTTTATTTATTGGTTTTTGTGCAAAAGTTCGTTGAAGGGTAGTTTACTAATGGGATATTTTTGAAAATTCTAAATAATTCGAAAATTGCTTTAACGATTTTGTTCAAAATTTATATATGGAGTTCGTGTGGTATGACAAATAAGAATGGTTGTTTTGGAGGTAGAAATTCCTTCATGGGTAGTTTACTGACTATTGTTTCTTCAAAAACTTAAACTATTTAAAAAATGGCCCTTAATATTTGGTTCCAAATGGGTATCTTTGGAATGTTTGAGATGGACAAATAACACTGTATACTTATTTTTAGGGCAAACATTTTTTTAGGAGTGGTTGTCTGATGACCAAGCTAAAGAAAAATAACTAATTTAAAATTGTCCCTAATTATTTTGTTTAAAATGGATATCTAGGGAGCAGTTGATTTCTCAAATATTAGCGTGTACTTAGTAGTTCACTGAATACTGATTTGCAAATTTTGAAATACTTTTGAAAATATCTCTACCGATTTGATTCAAAATGTTTATCAGAACTATTTTATCGATAGTGAATAGTCTCTTTATTTTTCTAAAATAAATAAATTTTAGGATGTTGTATATGCTACTTCAATGGTCAACTGGTCTTTACTAGTGAGGCATCACTCTTGTAATAAATTGGATTGCTGATGACGGGGAGATTGGGGTACGAATCCCGGTCAGGTGTTTTGAGGAAGCGGAATAGTTTACCACTCTCTCTCTCCATGCAAATGCGGATCCATTTAATATTAATTCAATCTTTCTAATCCCTAGCCCAACAACCTAGACGGGCAGCAAGATGTGCTGAATAGTAATAACTATTTGTAAAAAATATATGTATATAGTTGACTAGGTGGGGTGCTATGCGGGCCTATTGTTCCCGCCACCTGCTACCGTGTAGAGCGCGCGATGGCCACGAGACAGAATGAGTCACCGGGCCAACTGTTGTTACCTGTCTCTCTCTTCTTGTGGTGAGGCACAGTGAAAGATGCGTGTGGGTCCTACGGGACGACTCTCATTCTATAATCAGTGGGGGGAGGGGGCGAAACAAGGACTACCTAGGTCGAGAATTCCATTTGAGGCTTCAGAGAGTGTTTTCCCACACTTTTATTTCAATATATTGCTTTAATTAAAATAAACAAATAACATAAAAGGTAAGAGTTCAAGGTTCAACTTTTTTTTTTTTTTTTAGAATCACGTCTTACTAACCGTCCACGTTGTATTCATATGTACACGCTACGTCAATGATTTAGGGATGAGGAAGATTTAATTTTGAGGAGGTGTACTAGCATTTTTGTGGTGGAAGAGTGAAAAACAATTTTGGAAAAAAAAAGTTCAGTACATCCTACCTAGATTGTAAGCCGTCTCCTTTTTATCGGCAGTCTAGTCTATTGCGAGAGTGAAGCCCTAGACCACGCAGCCACCGAAGCGGGTTTGTACATCTTGATGTACCTCTTGGTATCCCCGGTTTGATCACTGATCTTGTTTTTTGTCTATACTAACCGTGTTCCTAATAAATACAAATGGCTAATGTTGCTAATATAAACATATGGAATATATTTCCTAATTTAACATAAGTAAAATGGTAGGAAGAGGGATGCAAAAATTACTGAGATTTATTCAATGTCAACTCGTGGTATACAGCTGTTACTTTCTATATATTTTATCAATCCCTATAAAATAGCAATAATATGGTAAAATGTTATAATTCTTGACATAAAAATAAAATTGTACTGTCTAAAATATCCATTCTACCTGGTTTTTACTGTACGGTTCATTCTCTTCAGGTGATTGCTGGCTCATTTCTTTATATTTTACTCTCTTTTCCTTATTTTATGGGATTGTGTAGCTTAAAGTTGAATTCAAAACTAAAACTTAACGGGGAATTAAAGTTCTATAAGCTTCTGAAGCTCATTGATTCAACTCATAAATAATGTAACAAGTTAACTATTATTGAACCTCCCTAGGTGGCCGCTTGTTCTAACGCGCTACCCTTCCAGTAGACTGGACTGACAATGACGGTAAGATTGAAGATCGAATCTCGGTTGGATGTACTGAGGGTGGTTTTTCCACACACACACACACACAC
>CABFOV010003498.1:47726-64952 GCA_902141375.1 Timema poppense
AAGCGCGCGCGCGCGCGCACACACACACACACACACACACACACATTCTCTCTCTCTCTCTCCATGCAAATGTAGATACACTTCTTATAAATATAACCTTCATCATCCTTAAAACCATTAGAGTAGTTATTACATAAGCGTATATCCCGAATGAGAAGTATTATTACTATTATTATTAACACCGCGTCTTACTACCCGTTCGAGTTATACTCACTTACGCTAATGTGTAGTGATAGGGTGATTGTGAGATGAAATGGGGGACCTTCAGTTTAACGTGGAATCCGAACCACGGTGGAGACCTGGCATTCCTCACATTCACAATATGTCTTGTCAGAGGTGAAGGAAGGGTTTGGTAATCAGATAAATCTGTGCTGGGACCGATGATTGAACCCCAGACCCCCAGCACATAAGTCTGACACCTTACCCCTAGACCGCCAGGTCACCTGAATGGGAAGTAAGACGCGTTGCTAAAAAAACAAAATATTATTGTAGACACTTTATATCATAAATTTATTTAGTTAGCAGCTATCTCGTTAAGTAGAACCTTGCAGATACAGTAGACATTTACATATACTGTAGAACTTTAAATTTAGAGTAGAGCTCACTATCCGAATTGACAATTTAGCTGAATAACTATAAGCAAGCCCCGTTTCACTCGCTGATTCGACCGATTCCTCTAGTCTTAATGATCCCAATTTGGTTAGTATGTGAATAATGCAGAAAGCTGTAGGTGCACTTGGATGTGATTTCTGGTTCGAAAATAATGGTGTATCTAATATTTCAATCAATCAGCTCCCAAGGACTGAACGAGAATTCTTTGGATGGTTGCTTGGAATTTGACAACCACTACAATATTATGAGAATAGTATTTGCATCATTATTTCAACTAACTCTTCTTAACATTGATATCCCCCCCACTCCCCTTTCTAGCGATGGCACTCATGTCTGACAACAACGTCCTAGACTCCTATTAATACTTAGTTTTGTTCTTCCTTTTCTGCCTTCATTTATTTTGACAAGTGGAATACAAACGAATCGTAAACCAGTATTTTCTTTGCAAATAATATCATCTTGAATCTTGAATTGTGAGCTAGAATTATCGTCATTATATGAGGATGAGAGAGAATAGGTACTTTTCTTGATATGTTAGGCTACTTTTATGACAGGTTGAACGTAATCCTCATGACGACGCACTGACTTTCTGTCGCTGAAATGCGCTCTACAGAAGAGCAGCTTTCGCTTCCCGTCCCTGTTCAAGATAATGATACATTGTTACGAAAAGATTTTCCCTGAGATATTAGCAGCAAGAAGAAATTCCGCACAGCTCTCATACTTTACCCAAGGATATTTCAACTCAATTTTATTTTTTAAAACAACATAAATCTCAACGTTTTGATGTTTAATTTTGTTTTGCATATTAACTGGCCATTTTAGTATCGCAGTAATATTTAAATAATTTATTGATATAATGGATTATTTAATATAAAATAGGGGAATATCGTTACTCTGAAATGTTTTGAATAATGTTGCCTTAAAAGAAAAATATTATAAATATAAAACGAAACTCTTCGATTTAAAGAAAATAGTCACATTAGATTAGAAAATAGTTCATATCGGAAATATTTTATCATTTAAAAGACTGGGATATGTTCCGTCATTGAGTTATTATTATTATTATTATTATTATTAGTAGTAGTAGTAGTAGTAGTAGTAGTACCGGTAGTAGTACCGGTAGTAGTACCGGTAGTAGTAGTAGTAGTAGTAGTACCGGTAGTAGTACCGGTAGTAGTAGTAGTAGTAGTAGTAGTACCGGTAGTATTGATTACATAGCAAAGCTATTATATTTTATAACTACGGTTATATCAGCACCTAACTATCATATTTATTAAAATGACAACTGGACACTGAAATTGAACCTGGAAACTTTGGATTAGTACCCCTGCCTAAATATTTAAATGCTCTACATTATACAGCAGTTGATTTCCCACCGTGATAGTCAGGGGTTCTTATCTCTGAGATATACTCATTACCTTCTATTTGTCAATGTTTATTTCTATTTCATACACACTTCCGGTTTAAACTAGTTTGTTCATCATAATTTTAATTTTTGTCAACAGTATAACATTGTAGGCTACTGATCTGTGTTGTTAAATTTAAAATCTGTTTCATTTTGAATTTTTACCATATTACAGTACACCGAGCCGCGACCTCTACGTCAAGGTAAAACCTCAATATATATGATTGACGCTTCGTCCGCGTGCCCACCGATGCGGCTGCTATTGTCCTAAACTGTTGATATCACACGAACAGGTATCAAGATATGGTATAAAAACTGTAAGCTATAGATCGAAGATAATGGTTGCATGTATAATATTTAGCTTTTTATGATTGTAGATATAAACCTAGTTTGTTAGCATTTGATAATAAACTTTTTAAATGTAGAGGAAACATCTCGTCAAATTCTAGGACACCCCTGACAGATATTCAACAATTATTATTATTATTATTATTATTATTATTAGCACCGCGTCTTACTACCCGTTCGGGCTGTACTCACACTAATGTGTAATGGTAGGGTGATTGTGAGATGAAATGGAAGACTTACAGTTTAACGTGGAATCCGAACCACGGTGGAGGCCTGGCATTCCCCACATTCACAAGATGTCTTGTCAGAGGTGAAGGAAGGGTTTGGTAATCAGAAAAATCTATGCCGGGACCGAGGATTGAAGCCCGGCCGCCAGCATAGAAGTCTGACACCTTACCCCTAGACCACCAGGTCACCCGCGATATTCAACAACTCTTGAGATTACTATGTGTAGAAAACTAAACGCTATGGTTCTACTGGAGGAACATTCGATTTACCTAGCTGAAGAAATGTTGCTATAAAAACTGCAGAAATACCGCTCTTAACTCGCAATCCCTACCAACCCTTCCTTCAATGGGTGAATGGTTGGATATATTAAGTAAGTTACTTAGCTGGAGAATCCTAACTTTAAATTATAATATATTGTTGTAAGTCTGTGTTTTTTTTACCAAATAATATATTCCTGGCATCAAACTTAATGTCTTAATCAAAAGTGCTGTGTAAAGATAAGTCGGACACTAAAATATGTTTAGAAATGACCACTTGTTCAAAAGTTTCAAGCTATATCGAAAATGAAATAATTTAGATACATTTTTTCTTAGTAACTGTGAGTATATTTCCCGATGTGTCCAGTACAACTGTGCTTGTCAGTTAGTAGTCATATTAACGGCGACACGACCTGTCCACTGCACATGTCCGTGTGAGGCACCCCCGACTGCGTTTACGACTGCGGCCCCGGCAACATTCTAATTCCAGCACACGGGTCAGACGTAAGACAAACAACTGGTTATCATCCTCAACATGAGGCTCGAATAAAATGATGACTATTAAAAAAACAACCGGATGGCTAGAACAAGACGGAAAATGTACCTTTACGGGGTACAAGAATCCATTCGACAACTCACTTTAGTGAAGAAATCTTGGACCTAGTGTTGGTAGTAAAATAACCAGCCCTTTTTAGACTGTAGGTGCTGTAGCGCTGGACTTCTATCTGGTTGTATCAGGTTCAAACTCTTGTTGCGCACCGCACGATTAATTGAGCAATTTCTGGTTAACCATCTATTTTAAGTCATGAAAAGAAGACTTAGTGAAGAAATAAAATAAATTTGAAATGCGAGCATAGTACCCTTCATTTTTGATTCAATCATTGATTAGCTAATATATTTCCTCTGATCTGGGGACTATCAGTTCCAGAGCGTAGCGGGGTAGGGTACCGGGGGCATAAAATACCTGGTGTGGACCAACTAGTAGGATAGAGAATTATTAAGTAGGAATTTAGGACAACTAGTTTAAGTGTTATTTTCCATACTTTAATAGTGTAAAATTAGACAAATAAATGAAAGTAGACAAAGTATTGCAAGTAGAAATAGGTCTTCATTTATTTACTAGGTATCAGGAAAGATAGGTAAGGATAAATAAATAATATCACCAATAATATACACACCCTCATCCATAGGTGCTTACGTAGAACTAAATTTTAATAGATTCTATTCTGGTTTGGTGGTAGCTAGAAGGTTGGGGCTTGAATTCCGGCCTGTGTACTGATTTTTTATCCCATAAAAATATCTTGCCCACTTTCTCTTAACTCGAATACGTATACATTTCCTCTAAATTCTACCTTCCTTTTACTTACTTTATTTGCTTTGCTAGCATTTTCATCTCCCGGATAGATAGGAAGAAACGGTGTAAAAAAAGACGTCTTCATATACTTGTTTAGCGGAGATAAGTATGTGTAAGTAAGTACGAATAGTTTGAAGGGTGCAAACTACAAAGGTTTGGTCAAAGTCGCTTTTGGAATTTCTAGGAATATAGCTACAGGATGATTTTCACATAAAGACCGTTATTTGAAAACTGGAAACTGATGTTGCTACAATGGCTTAAATAAAAACATTACAATTTGTGTTTTTATTCGTTGTCCGTTTTATTAATGATGAAAATATATTTTATTTATCACCGCGTCTTACTATCTGTTCAGGCTATACGCATGTATGATAATTACTATAATGGGGTAGGGATGAGTAAGGAAGTATTTTATAAGTATTCTACCCGCATTTGCGTGGAAGGAGAGAGGGTGGGAGATAATTTAGAACCCGACCGGGATTTGAAACCCAATCAGTCTCTACACAAGTGTGACGCTTTATACAATTTGGCCCCTGAAGTGGCTAACATAAATATAAATGATATAGTAATCCCTAAATATGATTTATTGAAGTTTTTAATAACTCTTAAATCAATAAATCAAATAAAACATATTTTAAAAATGCACAATTTGAGTGCCTTCAACCATTGTTGGTGTTAGAAGGTGGGATCATGCGAGATCACCTCCTTCCCGGCCTTAGTCTATTTTAAGTGTCTGACAGATCGTCACCTCACCTCAGTGGTCGAATAGTCTGAGGTGTCACTTTCGTAACAGAATGTACTGATGAGCAAATCGTGGTTCAAAACCAGGTCTGGTCTACTGAGGGTGTTTTTTTTATTAAAGAGTTTTCTACTTTCCTTCACGCAAATGTAAACTCCGTCGAGATTGAAAGGTAGCAACTTATAATTCACTGAGCCCGCGAGGTATGATATTCCTCCACACATGACTGCAGAATAGTTTGCCTATATTCCATTCACCGTAGGAATTTACTTCTGAAAGGCCTTTTTCCCTACCATAAATCTACTATATAGTAGGATATTGGTAGGAAAAGACCTTTCAGAGAGTAATTCCTACCGTGAATGGAATATAGCTACGCCTAACACCTAAGTTAGAGAAGGCCTTAAGTCGTTAAATTATTTCTTGACTGTTGGGAAGGAGTTATGGGGTAGCGGTTATGTCTTTTAGCGATGCCCGAATGGTTTTATTTAATAAATTAATTTTACTTTATTGTTCTGATAATGATAAAATCAATAAACTAATATTTACATACTAAGTTAATTAATTATGTTTGCTCTCATTAACAAATGGGCTGGTATTTTTTTAGCTATTAAAAGTTTAACCACGTCAAACGTTATTTTGGCACTGTTGCCCACATTGATTAGTTTTACATTTTAACATAAAGCAAGTCTCTCCTTTTCCAGAATCTCCATTACTGTTTATAGCCAATTTTAAATGTATTAATGAATTATTATTATATTCCACACATGTAACGTAAATAACAGATTAACTCTAAAAGATTTTTACTTTATTTGTAAGAAGCTGAGTTTTAAAAAACTTCTGTAATTTAAGGGTCCCAATCCTAATTTAAAATATTTTATATTATTTCCGGGGGGAAAAATTAAATATTGATAAAATCTCATCCATTGGACATGTTTTAGTTATAAAAGTGAATTTATTTGTTTCTTCAAAGTTATTATGACTGTGTATAACTTTGTGGGAGCATAGTTCAATTCCATACTTTATTTAATGTTACCATAGCGGCTATAATATAACTATTACTAAAACACTTTAATAATTAATACTTTGTTTAAGAAAAGGTGTGGTTTATTAAGATTTGCTTTGGTTATTATCATTTTATAATAAATTTAAAGTATAATGTTAACTGTGGTTTTTTTTTTGTCAAATCTGTGTTTTACTAAATAAATTCTGGAAATCCAAACATTAAAACTGGCCATGTCGTAGGCAAGTAATAATACAATATCAGAGTGAGGAGGTTTAAATGATAGTTGAAAAGCAAGGATAAATATTGCTTTGTTTTACGAGCTTAAAACCACTTTACATAATATCTCTGCTCTTTTAAGGTTGGGAATATAAATATATTCAAGTAAAAATATATTGTAGCTCTGTACTATATTTAAGAATATCTGTCTATAGCCAAGGATACCTGGAATTTCACAACCTATTGTGGTGCATTTATTTCTATTCATCATGATGTCTCCTAGGAGAGGATTTCGCATACATACAGTCAGGGTTTGATTTTCTTTTAAAGATACGGCCGGATTTATTTATCTCCTGAACCACTTACTAGTATTTTTCATGCTAGGTTCTGAGTAGATGCCCTTTTGGTCTTGGTCTTGTTTAGTAGCTTGCTAGTAATTTATTGTAACAAATTACCTATTGCTACCTTATTGTATAGGATGTTTTGACCTCCCGGTACAAAGGGAGGGGGAAAATTGTTTAGTATAGTTATTATTATTATTATTTTGCTAACACAGCAATACCTATTAAGAGGAGGACTGGAGTCACTCAAGTTAAGCATGAGCTTAACCTGTCGTACAAAATCATTGGCGCTTCACGCCAAATTCTCTCTCGGAGAGTATTAATTATTCAGCTCTCTGTCTAGTTAATTATATTGGTCAACTCTATGGACTGTTTTAGGAAATATTGGATTGTGTTCTGGTGTTACTCTTTAAATTTTTTCTCAACCTTTGTTTCATTAAACTTGTTTGTTAATATGCATTTTTATCTTTTGCCTTCAAATGTCTCCTATTGTGTCTATTTACTTTGTATACGTAATCGGTGTTTCTAGTGTTAACTAGAGCGCCGTTACAAATTATAGAAGCTTAAAATAATAGTCTAACACTAAATTTGACAGTACTTTTGGCTCCAAACATTATCTGTATTCAAGGAGCAATTAATAAATGTTTGGAACTACTTTGACTTAAAAAAAATAATCTCGTGTTGTTCGAAAGTAATGATTTGGTGATGATAAGTTAATGTTATTGGTAGTAATTACTTGTAACTAGGGTATTAATTAAAACTATAACAAAGTGGGAAAACAAATTAATCTTCCACGTTTATATTACTTGTTCTATTTGTTAAACATTGGTTTTAATTAAACAACTTTAAATAAACCAAATACCATTTGGTGAAATTCCCCGTTCTCTCTTTACACTCAAATGTATTAGTAAACCTTTTCCTTGATTTATTTTCTTTTAATCATCATGAATAAATCACTCTCGGTATTCAAATATGCGTGTTCATGATCATGTCCTAATGTATCTCAGTCAAAACATCATAATACAAAATCTACATTGTTTCTCTAGGTCTGAGTGACGTCATAAATGGGAACATTTCCAGTTGAAGTTGCACTTTTTTCTCGTCCTTTTGTCATATATTTATCTACCCTCAACCCATGGCCGTGTTTCAGTTTTTGGCATATTCCATTAGTGAGGGATGGGGGTGTAGCGTCGTGACGCCTCTTGGCCCCGTGATTGCTCCTGTCACATTCACATGCTCGGCGTCGTTAGCGGGCGTGTTGCTCGAAGCCTAGCTGTCGCCTGCCATCGGCCCTCGTTCTGTCCCTGCCTGCTCTACACTTGTTATTGGATAGCACGTATCTGGCTCAGTTTTTTCGTGTGTTCTTTTCTCTCTTTTTTAAATAGTGTGATATCGATAAGCCAAGCCATATTCCAAACACACTATCGAAATGCAATGCGATATAGTCCTATATAAACAATGCCAACTCCCCGATAAAACTTATGTATAAGTAAAACTTAATAATACAATAATAAATTGCAGATATCCCAAAATGGTGGTTAGATAATAAATAAATAAATAAATGCAACACGAGTTTATTATATTTAATAAATATTTATAACATGTAATACATATATTATATTTATATTAATAAAATGTAGAGAGTGTTTGTCATGAACATTGTGCAATATCTAACGTAAGCAGAGGTCTGAAATTCTAAAAAATTGGTGGACTTATTTGCACGAACATGTGTACCTAGAACCTGGAATTTTAAAATTTAAGGCTACCTTTCACGTACATTCACTAAACTAAACACGACACATTCTCCCGGGCAACGCCGGGTACTACAACTAATATATACATATTAGTTTATTAATATTAATACAGTGAAACCTGTTTAACTGGGGCCTGGATATGTGAGAAACCTCTGTTATTGATAATTACAATAAGGTCCCGCCACTTTTGCATTAAAATACCTCTGTTAGGGAATTTTCAGACCTTGTTAACTGAGACTAGATTTCATAGATTTTTTCGATATTTACCTCTATAATTGGGACTTGGTAGCTCAATAACCCGTATAAGTGAGACAATTTATCAGGTTTAGACAAGTTTTGACACGCTTGTTTACAAACAGTCTAATTTCTTCCATACTTGCTTTGTTTATCAGTACTATTTAAGAATTTATACGAGAAACGAGTTAATACCAGTGCAAAAAATGTCTAAACGAAAGTGTAATTCTCTAACATCCGCTGATAAATTAAAGTTATTATTGGAATAAAAAGTGGAAAGTCGCGTGATGAACTGTACACCGAGTTTAATTTAGCAAAGTCAACTCTTTATAGATTTATTCAAAATAAGAAGAAAATACGTTCTCAGTGTATTGACAGAAAAGGAAAACTAAAACGACTACGACCAGCAGAGTATCCTGAACTTGAAAAATGTCTCTCGACATGGATGAAACAGGTACGGAATAAAAACATTCCAACAAGCGGCCCAATGATTAAGGAGAAAGCTTGAGAATTTGCGAGTAAGCTGCGTATTGATAGTTTTTCTGGCAGTAATGGGTGGTTGTAGGGCTTTAAGAGAAGGAACGATGTAGTTTTCAAAAATGTTTGTGGAGAGAGCAATGCTGTGGACAACAATGAATGTAATCAGTGGATTAAAAATCTTCCAGCTTTATTACATGATTTTTCACCCGATAACGTCTTCAATGCTGATGAAGCGGGCTTATTCCACAAGTGTCTTCCGAATAAAACTTTTACAATCAAAGGTCAGCCTTGCCATGGTGGTAAATTGAGCAAAGATAGAATTACTGTGCTTGTGTGTGCAAATATGTCTGGAACTGAAAAACTGCCACTTCTCTTAATTGGAAAATCAAAAAATTCAAGATGCTTCAAAGGTATCAAAACTTTGCCTGTTAGTTATCAAAACAATAAAAAGGCCTGGATGACATCTGATTTATTCGCGGATTGGTTGAAAAAAGTGAACGCCAATATGAAGGCCCAAAAAAAGAAAAATTGTTTTGTTTGTTGATAACTGCACAGCTCATAATAATATGCCCAAATTAGACTACGTTAAATTATTGTATTTCCCTGCCAATACTACAAGTAAATTACAGCCAATGGATCAAGGTGTTATCAACATCTTTAAAGTTTACTACAGAAAAGAAGTCGTACAATACGTTCTTAAATCTATAGAAGAGAATAATATCCCTGAAATTAAAATCCTCGAGGCAATGAGATTTGCGAGAAAAGCTTGGTTTTTGTGTGAGCAATACCACCATTAGTAACTGCTTCAAAAAAAGCTGGATTCAAAGTGACGGATGAACCGGAACCTGAAAGCTTACAAGAGGAGGAAGAGAACTGTGAAACACTTGCAGAATGGAACCAGATTATTGCCGCTTGTAGTAGCAATGAAAATGACCAGCAGCCCACTTTTGAGGATTTTGTGCGTATGGACGATGATGTACTAGTATCAGAAGAGCTCACTGACGACGACATTATTTATGAGTTCTTAGAGATAGAACAAGAAGAAGAAGAGGGGGTTGTGAAACTTGTGTAGAGCCTTTAGAGAGAGTATCAAAGCGTGACGCAGAAAAAGCCTTAGAAACCCGTACGTAAATATTTTGAGATGTCAAATATTAATAATCCTGACATATTTGATCAAATTTATACTATGGAGAGACACCTTAAAGGAACTAACAATCTAATACAAACTAATATCACTGATTTTTTTAAGCCATAAATTTTTTTTAAATAAAAATTGTGCAACATGAAATATACATTTCTTTTACATTTGTTTGTACAATGTACACAAGTATAAACATTTCCACCTCTTTATATGATAAATATACATTTCGACCTCTCATAGTGGGACCCTCTATAAGTAAGACAATGGTCATGTTAACCTGCTTATTTGGGAAACTGGATAAATGAAAAACCTCTATAAGTGATCAAAAAATGTTAGGTCCCTTGAGATCCCAGTTAAACAGGTCTCACCTGTATATTAATTTATTCCATGGATAGCACCGTGTAATTGAACTAATATATATAATTTATTCCACCGCGTCTTACCACTCTTCTGTTATATCCGAGTTTAATTACAATAATAGAATATGTACAAGGAAGAAAGAATTTAGATAAAAATCTAACCGTATTTGCTCGGAAGGGGGTTGGGATTTGAACCCAGACCACCTCATTCCTGGTAAACAAGGATAAAAGAGCTCGGCCTTTACTCTGCCTACTTGACGATGCGTGTGTCAAAATATAAATGATTTTTTTAAATAGCCTTCAGAAAAATTAATTTATTTTAATCCCACGTGACTTAACTTAAACCGTACCTGTTTTTAATATTCGCTATATTATTGTGTAGAGCCTATTCGAATAACAAAAGAGGAATAGTGATTTAAGATGAACTGACTGTACTTTTATGCATATTAAATAACCAATATTTTCAAATCTTCAACTTTTGTATCAATAAAACGAAACGCTAATAAATAGGCCTATACTTTTTTTTTGCTAACGATTGTAAAATTTTTCGTACATAATTATATACATTCTCTCTTTTAATTTAATTTTTTTTTTAGTATAACATTTCATTAGAATAAACTACTATTTATATTAGTTGCTATATTTCAAAATGTTCTTTTGATCAAAATAGTTTCTCAACTCCCCCTTTCCCCTCCCCTCCTTCTCCCCACCTTCCACGCCTTCCCTTCTCCTTAGCACATACATAGTGGATAATCCTTGCGAGAACTAACGAGATATATCGATTAACAATTTGTGTAATATTTCGCTTCTCAAATCTTAACGCCTCATTTAACAACTGTGGTGCCGTCCCATTGATTATTGGCTGATCTCAGCTGCGTGATTTTAAAATCATAGCATGCTTCGAGGTTGCAGACTATTCAATTTTACAAGGATTTGAATTTGTATGGCTGATTTAGATAGAAATGTCCCTTTCTTTGACAGACATTTCATTTTATTCAAATATGTTCTCAGTTTTGGAGGAACATATTTTGTTGTGGTATTTTCTTATGTCTCTCGGATGACCACTGATCACCCGCACTATTACATACCTGCTGTGAAATAATCTATTATTTGTGAAAAACAAGTTTAGCACAATCCAACCAAACCAAATAATTATGAACTTGCTAAACATATAATTTGTTTAGTTGTTGTGTACTTTTATTTACTTGCGGTTTGTTTTTAATTTATTGGAAAGAGTTCCGTTAACTACTAATTAAAAATGGAATAAAATCAAACCAATAATCTAAAATTAATTATATTGTTTTTTATATTGGTATCTCTCTTAGATTGACTACTTGTTTTCCAACGGCATGCATCCATCATGTTTTTTAATACTGCTCCCTACATAGCACTTCTTAATTAATCGTATCAGAACAAACAACACGTACAAAAGACTATAGTCATCCTTGTATTTATTACTTTTTACGTTACCCCCTGCACATTCATAAAAAAACATATACCATGGTTTCTTGTTAGAAAGCATTTACTATAATTAATATTATAATTCATCTCTGAATCTAAGAATGCAACATCCTCAAATACTAACCAGAAAAATAGTCATCTTTAATTACTGAAAAGTGCTAATTAATGCAGAATATATATATTTTCTTCGAAGAGGGCGTTGTCATTTGACATCTCAATTCTCTAAGTAGTTTCGCCTAGTAAACTTTAATGGCCTAATCCAGAGACTTTTATTTAAAGGTGTATTTCCAGTTATTAATTCATTTAAAATACTACAGCACATGTTGTGTGTAGTATTTTGTGATGTTTCCTTGTTTTGTTTTATTCACCCTAATAAAAACTAGAGTTTTCGTGAGTTACAGCGAATGAAGGGACTTTGTCTTGGTGCTGTTGGAGTGACTGACGGTTTGCTACACCACGTGGACGTTCGTATTGGCTCCTACACAACCAACCTCCCGATTGGTAAAACGTTCTAGAGTCTTTCTTTGAGACCAAGGCAAAAGAAAGGTGAAAATATATGAAATAGTGAGCATCAATCTAAGAAACAATTTGTTTGTACATCCAATTAATATTTAAACTGGTTTCAACCATTCGATTTCTTCGACTAGTTTATTTCAAGGTGTGAAACCAATGTGGTCCTGATATTGTGCCTTCCCTAAGATTTGGCTGTCGCATGAACCGTTGCTCCACCACTGTTCTGACGTGCTGGTTTTTTCGGGTGCGGCGCTAGCCCCCCCGCCACGATGTCTAAGCTGATTTCCAGTTAATTGTGCTCCCGGTAGGGGGCCACAGACCTGATTTTCCGAGAGACGAGTAGATTCGGGCAGAGGGCGATGAGGAAAAGGGGGTAGAGGGGATCAGTGAATAACTCTCGCAGCTTCCGAAAAAAGGCACCAGTTTCTTTTTCTACCCCCACCCGTAAGTCTTCATACAAGACGCGGGCTTAGTCCCGGGATAATCTTATTTAGTAGCAGTTTAAGCACAATAAAATGAGTGAGAGCTTTTTTTTTTCTTCTTAAAAGGAAAGTACTGTCGGATGTAGTTCGTAGTTCCTCTGTATTCCTCTTTAGTGTATCTTTTCCTTGTTACCTATAAGCTTGTATTGAATACCTTTGTTGAAATGTTACAGCTTAGGAGGACAATATGACCTTGTCTTTGTGTAGGGTACAAATAGATTCAGATGGTTTTGTGTACAATTGGAGAGATCTACTCAATCCATTGATGTTTTCTGCAAACGACGTAATTTTATCGAAGGAAAGCAGAAATGGCGGGCTGGGGGGATCTTTTTAAAGCATTAAACGACATTCCCCGCTGTCACCGGGAACACGATTAGTTAGATCTACAACAATTTTTCTCTTTGTAATGTATTTTGTCTGCTACTTGAATGTATGCGCCTATATACCCCACCATGCATGTATGGGCTTTGTTAATATGATTTGTGTGTCAATAGTCACGTTCTGAGCTTAAAAAAAGACATAAAACACACGCAGCTGTTTTTTAAACAACATTTTCAATAAGTGGTTCATTTGCTTAACTGCCTTAGTAATGTGGTTTAATTAATTAAAATTATATTTTGTGTTTCATAAAACTTTTGATGTTATCGAAAAGCTTATTTTACAATAACTGACAAAAACTTCTTAATCATAAAAAATTATTTAGTTTAGAAAGGATGGCCAAATCCACTTTATAAAACACCAACATGGTGGTGACGCCTCTCTCCATGTATGTATTTGTCCTCTTCACACGTTATCATCTTTATCTGTTTCCCATTTCTGACAACAAGAGAGTTCATACTTAACATAATAGTAATAGGCTAATAATATTTATTTTTTTATCATCATGTCTTACCACATGGTCAGGTTATATGCATGTATTATAATTACTATAATGGGTTAGGTATTAGTAAGGAAGCATTTTAGGGGTAATCTTCTCGCATTTATGTGGAAATAAAGTGGGAAACCATTTAGGGAAAACCACCTTCATAGACCAAACCAGGATTATAACTATGGTCTACCGGTCTTCGGCAAACCAGTCTGACATGAGAGTCACGTCTTAGACCATTCGGCCACTGTTGAGGATACTAATAATTGCTTTAATGTAAGAGATGTACAAAATAACACTAAGCATTGAGCCACAGTTAACAAAAACTCAAGTTCAAACTATAAATCAGTATTTGTAGGTTCATAAAGTGTCTGGCCAAACTGTAAAACAATAGACAAAGATTTTTTAAACAAAGTATGAGAAAACTTAACTAACGCATGAAGGCCTCGTCGAACATCTTGGCTATATTACATGTTTACTTTGGTCGCATGCGATTCGGTGAAAATTGGCTCCCAGACTTTAAATAATAAAATATCCCCTACATTTCTTGTACTTGTGAAGAATTCCATCCGAAAATTCAACTAAGATTCAGAAAGTTTAGTTTAATTACCCACTTGCGTGGTTTAAGGCGTCACTCTTGCAATAAAATAGATTGCTGATGGTGGGCTTGGTGAGATCGGGGTTCAAACCCCGGTTGGGTGTACTCAGTTGTTTTTTTTACCTTAAAGGTTTCTCACTCCCCCTCCATGCAAATTTGGGGAAATATCCTCCAAATTCAACCTTACTCCTTCATAAACCAATACTATAACTGTCCAGATAACGCAAAGGTCTGTGAAAAAAACCAATACTTTTTTTTTCGTCTGAGTAGGAAGATTTTTTAAAACTTTATATGCTAAGGTTACTTTGATTTTGGACAAATTAATCCGAAACAGCTCTGATTATTTCATAAACAAATGTCCTATGACTTGTAGACTATTGTGTGAGCCCTGCAGCATCTCGGTCGTGTATCCCGACAGTGCGTGATGAAAAGCTGAACCACCAACTTATTATGTTGGTACACAATGCCATTCACAATGACTGAAACCTCACCACACTAAAGTCCCCTTACTACCATCTCGGTGGGAGGTAAGTGCTCATTATTTATTTAGATTATTTGGACTTTTTCATACATCTCATATTTGTTTGGAATTGCTTTGTATCCTCAATTATTGTATTTCCCCCCTTAGAGTACGTAAACTGGCGACAAAACCTTTCACTCTTTTATGATAGCTTTTGTAAGGTTAGCTATTTTCAATCATATTGTACAAATTATGTACAAGATGTAAATTCTAGGCTTTTGAAATTTATACATAACACACACACACACACACACACACACACAAACACCAATGAACGAAATTGAAAGAGAAGGAAGAAAATGAACAGTTCATCCCTGCAAGATTTCTTGTTTAGCTCCTGATAATACTTTCCTCCTTCCTCTGACTAACATAAACACATTCAGTACTATTTACGCCTGGATAGCATTGATTTAAATTTTGAAAAAAAAAACACTTTATTTTGTGTACCTTTTCTAGATGTAAATATGCTTTCATGGACTTTTTTAAAATCTTTATTCTAGCCAGAAAGAATGCTACTGGCAATTTTCGTGAATAAACCAAATAGTCTAAACTGAAGATGATTTAAAAAGGTATGGTTTACTAAAGAACTACTTTAAGATCAAAAATAATAATTTCGCAAAAATGTTGGGATATTTTTATAATCAGGTCTATTATTTAAGATTTTGATTTCAAAGTCAGGTTTTTAAATCCTGACCATTAAAATGTTTAACATTATCATAGAAAATATCTTGACTTGACTCTACGTCACATGTTGGCGACGGAAGTCTATCCCTCGAGATATAGAAACCAGCCCGTTATTAGAAATTGAACAATTTGATTCTTATTTACTAATTTTGTGTAGGGCTCTAAGGTGAAAGCGGTGACCGTAAACAAAGTTGCTCTATGTTTATTCTTCATAATAGCATATCTAAAGTTGCACGAGACTTTCGAGTTCACGAAGTAGCAGGATTCTCATTCTTTTACTACAAGCGCATAATTCAAACTTATTTATTGCTGGTTGAACCTGGACTTATTGGAACGAGCATGGAGAACGCAACCAAGTACAGTTTCAACAAAATATACTTATCTTTTTTAAAAACCCATGTTTCGCCACTGCTAAAAACTAAGCACACTCAAAGATATAATCTAATTTCATAGGAATAAACTTATCTTACATACAAAAAAGTTACTATATCTACTTATGTCAATAATTTTGCCTGCAAATGATTTTTATTTTATACACAAGAATTAATAAGTGCTCAACTTGTTAGCCACGTATTCGCTTTTATTCATCCACACCATGCTTTGTTTTTAAATCCATAGTATTTGATAAGAATATGGCAAAAATATTAAAAAAGATGTACACATATTTCAGGTTCTAATTTTTGACTAATTTCGTTTTTGTATTACAAATATTGTCTTCACTTAAAATCCTGTACACTTATAAAAAAAAAGCACTTTAGACGGCACTTTTTTCTGCCGGATAGCATATCCTTTCATATCCATCACGTCAATGAGAAGCACAACCGTACCCAGTTTTTTGGAATGGGTACGAGGGGGAGGGGGAATCCTATCGTTGGAAGTTCGTGTGGGAGTCCTCCGTAAAAACATAGCTATATATTATTTTAGCATTAGATCCTTCGTTTAACATTTGAAAGTTTTTCCAAACAGTCGATTAAGTGTTAATATTTTTATTAGACTCACCTAACAATTTATTGAAGAAAGATATAAAAATAATATTTTTAATACTACTTTTGGGGGGAAATAGAGGATGTTAGACCTCCAAATCATACTCAACCTCCTTTGACATGGTCAATAGTTAATCTCTCTCAAGGGTGTCCTGGAATTTAATGATATTTTCTCTTTATTAAAAAGTTTGTCATCTAATACCGCTGTGCTCATGACAGATATTCAACAACTGTTGATATATCTCCGTGAAGAAAATTATATTCTATGTTTCTACTGAAGCAATATCTTATTTATTTTGTTCGAACAAATCTTTTACCATAAAAAACTGCAAAAACATAGGCCTTTTCTCGCGTCCGCTTCCATCCCACCTAAAGTGTGTGAGCAGTTTCTTCCTCTTTTGAAAAGGTACAAACACAAAGATATATCACAGCTTATAGACACGTAAATGCCATTAGCTATGAAAGTAACTGTAACACTAACAGCCTAGCGCTCACACCATTGATGCAACTAAAAAGCTAGCCTATCAAATTTATGTGGATAAATAAGAGCCTAGGTCTTAAATATGTATTTAAATTTAATTTTCTTTTTGTAAAATTAAGGATTTTTAAAATTGATTATTTTTACTTTAGATTATGACAATATCGAGTT